>OY776280.1:65470379-65775379 GCA_963675445.1 Linnaemya vulpina | reverse complement strand
AATAACCACCAGGACTGTCGAGGCCAACCTGGTGTGAATTCATCTTGGTCTAAATTATGATCATTTTATAAAGATTTTTGACAAAAAAAAAAAAATATATATATATATATATATCCTACAATTATTTAATATTTATTTTACTTATAGTTTTTAAAGAAACAATTTCTTACAATTACACGTAAATAAAAAATTATATTAAAGTATGTTCTACATATTTTCAACTTAATATCAAAAACTATTAGGGAAATGCACTGCACCACATGGTCTGTTTAACTCTGGTTGCATAGTGTTACAGACGTTGCTTTGAAATTCAAGGTTGGCATGTAATTTCATGAAGGCTTAAGTGTCTAATTTGTGTGGCATTTATGGACAAGTTGTGTTGGTGAAATAAGCACTAGTTTGGGGGTTTTTTTTTTGGCAAGTAAGTTGTCAGTTGTTCGACTTTTCATGAATGATGGATGCTACACTTTTATTGCACATTTATTAAATTAATTTTTAGAATACATATAAAAACAAAATTAACTTCCTCACTGAAAATTGCCGAAAGGCTCCATAGCTTGCAATAGACCAAAAACAAACTTCGTAAGTCCTTAATGTGGCACAGAGTGTAAAATCGATTGTGATCAACTGTTCGGTACAGCATTAATTCAAACAAAATACAATTAACACATTTCACAAACAGAAATTATTATACATATATGTGAAGTTTGTTCGGCAGTGTCTTGTAGAGGTTCTGCTAGTCCGCTATACTAACAATTTTAATTAAATCTAGCCAAATTTCGATTATGTCATCCGAATACAGTCAATTGTTCAAAAACTTAAATCTACTGCTGTTCTCTAAGCCCAATACAATCACTGTTACTTAATTTAAAATTCGAACAAGCAAAACTAACCAAAACAAGACGAATGACGGTTTTTTATAAATAAATATTTTTAGAATAATAAATTAACTATTTGACATACTGTCATTGTACTATTATAATATGAAATTTATTTGTTGGGTGGTTAAGCAATGTCTATATACATTTCATTGGCGCTTCATACCAAATCGTCAGTAGACTTTAACCACAGTTTTGAAAAGTTTCAAACTTCTCAACTTATCAAAAGACTTCTATAAACCAAATGGTTAATTTATTAACAACTAAATTGAGATTTTATTTTTCATTTTGCCTTATAAATACTTTCATTGTAATCCAAAGGATTTCTACTTGTATAAAGATGTAGAAAAATAAAATAGAGTCATAGCGAATAAAAGTTGTTTGTTGGGTTTTGGTTTCTATAAGTTTCATAGCCTACTACACTTATTATCATGTGATTTTTTAAAATTATTTGTGGATTTTCATTTAAATTCTCAAATGGTTTATAGAAAGAAGTCTTTTGATAAGTTGAGAAATTTGAAACTTTTCAAAACTGTGGTTAAAGTCTACTGACTATTTGGTATAAAGCGCCAATGAAATGCATAGAGACATTACTTAGCCACGAAACAAATAAATTTCATATTATTTTTAGAATATTGAAAAATGCTCTTTATATATAAAACTTCATATGTTGTCTTATTAAAATTTATTAAAAGCAAATTTGTTTTTAAACATTGATTCGAAATCGGTTGCACAAAATTTTATATTACAATTAATTAAAACTATTTATCGCAGTGGTTTCTATTAGTTTGACTAAAAAAGTTTTGGATGTAACAAGTACATGGTGTGATTTACATAATAACACATAAGATATTATTCGGTGTTGAACAATTAAACAGTTTATAATTGACTCTGCTAACTTAGAAAAAAAAATATATATATTTAATAATGCCAATCTCGTCACTTAAGTTAGATATTTATTTTTATCGCTTTAAAAATTTTGACAAAGATTAAATGATTTTATATCATTTTATATTATTATTAAATTACTTTTTTGTCAACAAGGACTGCTGGAAGTTTTCACAAGTCTGCAGAAACACCCACGGTTTCTACAGGAATCGAGCCCGCGATTCAAATAGTACTACAAGTCCCAGCTGACACAAATCAGGTTTACTTGGAGCACTTTTTCTTCAAGGAAATTTCATACTATCAAGTTTCATGTTTTTTTTTGCCTTCAATTATATGCTGCAGCCAACTTCAAGGATAATTATTCCCAAGTTTGACGGTACGGTCAGCCCTTTTTCATTTTCTTCACCGCTCTCTACCAAAAGCACAAGACTTGCCAGCCAAGTCACAATTTAATATTTCCAAAAAAGAGTTAGTATCCATAAATTGATCGCAATACAAGTCATATTCCATAATGAAAATATTTTCAAACAACACAATGAAATTTTGCCATATTATTTGAAACTTGTTTCGCAGTAATAGAGAAATTATTACTGTAGGATAAGGATTGTACCATTAGCTAAAGCCGCTGCTAAATTTTTTTACGACGCTGCTTGCCACAAAGCCTTGTTCGAAACCTTTCAACAGCAAAATCCGTGTTACACTGTACAAAGAGTTAGTTTTGAACAAACATTCTTAATCTTAAAGAGAATTTAGTTTTTAATAACTTTTATAATTTAAACTCACGAAAAAAGCAGCACTTGGGCCGTGCTTGCTTCTTATATATTCTATAAATACACGTAAAGTATAGATAATCACATTAATTTCGAATACATTTTTTTTCTACTTTTTTTTTTTTTTAAATTTCTTCAGTACAATAAATCGGTCTTTTGTGTTCCTTCACTGTAGGCCATATTGAGATCATCTTCAGCTGGTTTTATATATTGCAAACTTTCTGGCTCTTCATCGGCATTATTATCGTTACTAAGTTTCTTTTGCTCAGCGTAATCATCTTTTATTAGACCACCTGAAATGCCTACAATACTGCCATTACCACAACCAAAATCACCATCATCGCCAAAACCATTCAAGAGTGTACCATTTGCTGTTGTGTCTGTGGGCGAATTATTGCTCAAAAGTGAGGGTGCTCGTGTTACGCCCAATTGAAAGAGTCTGTCAATGGGTGCTTTTAGAGGCGTGTAGAAACCAAGTGGTGCTGAACCTAGAAGAATATGTTTGGTGAAATTTAGAATTTGATATTTGATTGATAGTCTTCATACTGCAAGACATTACGAACTACGTTTGCAAATAATATTGAGAAAATAAAAAAAAAGCTTTCTTTATACAAATATTTTTATACATAAACCAGTGCATAGAAAGTCAATGATTTTAAAGGAGAAAGTATGTATGTAATATGTATGTATGTAATATTTAAGTGTTTTTTTTTATATAGAAACGAAATAAGACATATTTACAGTTATAATAAATTTATGTTGTAAATTTCGAACTAATAAAATTAAAAGAAATGGTGTTTTATTTTTAATGCAAAATATTAAACGATTTTAATTCACAAACGATTGTTAAAGTTAATGAATGTTTTAATAGATCTTTAATCATACAAAATCAATACTTTAAAGCCACTTTTATTTCAATAATCCTTTATGAATTAGGGGTAATTATATAGCAACCGTTGGTAGGCATCACTGATTTGTAAATGCAATACACTCATGACATGCATAACTCCCTATGAGTTATGAAACTTATTTTCAACATACTTGAACATATGGCGGACATTGCTGATATATAGTTTTTAATACTTTTAATTTTATTTTCAGTTTTAATTTCATATATAATGCAAAATGTTTAGCATTGCTTAAACCACTGGTAACCTTCTTGCGGGGTTCCGCTCTCAAGGGGTATTTTTTCCCCATATCAGGGATTAATACACCAAAATTCAGTCTTTGTTTTGAATCCGTTACAAACTGTCGAATTTGTAGGGAAAAATCGCCTGCCATAATCAGGCTGATTGTTTCTCAAACAACTTTTGTGGAGTTTTCTTCTCTAGAAAATATGTAAAATTTTTTCACTTCTTTTCTGAAAAAAAAAAGAAGCTGTTTGGAGGAGTTCTAAAAAAGAGAGATTACTTTTCACAAGAGATGTTGGATTAATTTTTATTAAATTCCTTTTTTTGTTTTTTTTTTGTTAAATAGTGTAAAAAATGTTGCACTCTTTTTTACAAAAGAAATTAGCATCAGTGTTGAGAAACGGGGCATTTTTTGCGTACAAATCTTTTTATCTTCACACCAACATGTTTTTGTATTCTTTCAAATACTTCAGAAATGTATTCATATATACATAATTATTAAATTTGTTCTGGTATTATAAGTGAAGGTGAAAATATTTGGGAGTCAAAATTTTGAAATTGGTATAGGGTTTGAAAAATACAATATACGAAAGCGAGGAAAATCAATTTAAAAGTAAAAAAATTTCGTTTTGTGTAGAAGTGTTTTAAAACTGATTTATTTTTTTATTTCTATTGCCATTGTGTAGTAAAATTCTTAAAAGATTTCTAGATATTGAGAGGTACAAAATGTTCGTTTATATATATATATATATATATATATATATATACATATATAAATATATATATATATATATATATATATATATATATACACATATATAAATATATATATATATATATATATATATATATATATATACATATATAAATATATATATATATATATATATATATATATACATATATAAATATATATATATATATATATATATATATATAAATATATATATATATATATATATATATATATATATATATATAAATATATATATATATATATATATATATATATATATAAATATATATATATATATATATATATATATATATAAATATATATATATATATATATATATATATATAAATATATATATATATATATATATATATATACACAAACGTACATACATATGTACAAGTATTTATTTTGCATTTTCATTTAATATTACATTCGTACAAGGAATTTGAATAAAATAAAATAATTGATTATCATGTGTTTTTGGTTTAAATAATAAATACATACAAATAATATTAATAACTCATGTAAAACATTTATGTATACGAAAATAAACATGAAAATTGATCGTTAGTTACCTTAAACATTGATTATTTGAAACGATTTTAAAAAGGATATACATCAATTTGACTGTTCATTTCAGATTATTTTTAAATAAATAATGTAAAATAATTTCAATTGATTAAATACAAATAAATTAAATAAATAGCAATAAATTGAGCAAATATTAATGTTTTTATTTTTTTTTATTTTTTAGATTTCAAAAAATGTCACTCTTAGACCACTATTTAAAAACGAGTAGTAGAAAACTGCACTATTAAGACTACTTTGGCCAAGTTGAAATGTTTTTCTGTTTATATGATTTATTTTGAGTTTTTCTTTAATGGATTTGTTTTATTTGGCATTTAATTGTTGTTCAATGTATTATTTTTTTGATGTTATTTTTATGCGAAAAGAGGGAAATAATTTTGCTTTAGGCACACTAGCATCGTATTCATTTTTCTTATAACAACTGAATAAGTTAGGTTTTTATTTATTTTGGTCTGGAAAAAATTAAGAATAAAAAGAAAAATATTAAGAAAATTTATTTATTAAACTGCAATTTGTTTTTATTATTAACAGTGGGACAAACACAAAAATACAATTACACATTTGATTTCTATTGAATGAACGAAAAATATAAACAAGGATATAAGGAAGTTTAGATTTATACATATTTTGATAAAATGCCAATTGGGTAATTTATTTTATTGAAAGAAAACGAAAAACAATCTTAAATTTAAAAGAAATTTTTAGCCATATTTATATCAATAAAATTTTAAGATTTCTTTTTTTTTTCAACTTAGCAAAACAACTGATCTTTATGAAAATGTCTATATGGAATGTAATGATTCTATGATAATGTTACTAAATATCACAGGGTTAAGCATGTTTTTAAAAGTACGATGCTATAGTTTTTATTTTATATTTCAAACGCTACACAGACAAACAACCACTGTTTTAACCAAAATCTATCACTAATAAGATCTCTGCTTATCTGCAAATGATTCCCTTTTCGGCCAATCGTGTAACTACTTTCATACTATAAGTTAAAGACATAAACATGTGATTTTGCGTTTACACTACAGACTCAATAAATTCAGGTTCTGTCTAGCAGTTTGTCCAATAAATTTAATCACAATATATTAAGACTCTCTCTAGAAATCGGTGTAATTGATGTAGTATTTTCCTCACAAACTGTACTACAGGTGCTTTTGTTTGTATGGAAAAATAGAACAAAATTTACATTGGAGTTGTAGAAGGAAGTTTTTACTAACAAATATTTGTTTCATTTAAGAATTTTTATATTTTTGTACCACACAAAACACAGAAGCAAATTCGATGTTTAAAAAACAGTTAAGATTTAAACGTTTGAACCCAACGTATGCAAAACTTTTAAGGATTTCACATGAATTAATTGGAATTTATAAATGATTTGTATTTAAATGCTTTCTACTTTTTAGCTTATACTACACCAACACCCGCAATGTTATACGTCTCAAATCCTAAAAATGTTACTATAATTAATTTAAATATAATAATAAAATAAATAAATTCCTTAAGTACATAAATTTAATACATACATAGTTAAAGTGGAGCAGAATAGTGGCAAGATGGTAGGTAGTAGTGGTGGTAGAAGTATATTAAACAACTTAGGCAAAAACACTTATACAGATATATAGCCACACAATGCAAAATAGTGTAAATTCAAACATAATACAGCGTATTGCCGGGTATACGTCTACGAAGAGGTGCCACATTATTATTATTGCCAGTAGTACAGTTAGAAGAAGCATAAAAATAAGTGGAGGAAGTAGTAGAGGAAATAGTGTCACAGGTAGTAGTAGTAGTAGTAGCAGTTGTAGTAGTGGATTTTGTTGTTGATGTTTTGGGTGCGTTAGCGACGTTTATGCGTCGTGGTAAGACTTTTGGAGGATTTTTTGTTGTTATACTTTGCAAAGGTGGAGCTGGAATAAAAGTCGTCATTGTCGTTGTTGCTGTTGTTGCAATTGTTGTGGCTTTTTGATTTTGGTGATATTTTGCTGTTGTATAAGATTTATTTGTAGTACGTACAGAAGAGAAAGAACAAGAAGAATTTTGATAAGAAATATTTGAAGCTTTAGCATTCTTTTTTATTGCCACCACCTTATTGGGAAAATTAGTTGTTGTAGCAGTAGTGGTAGTAGTAGCGGTAGTGGTAGTAGTAGTATTGGTAGTAGTACTAATAGTACAAGTTGTAATAGGAGTTGTAGTAATAATGTTTTTCTTATAGTAGTCATTTATAGTTGTAAGTGTAGTTGTTGGTAAGGTTGTTGTTGCAAGTGTGACATTGTTGTGTTGTTTATCATATAAAGAATACTTTAAGCAGTTAGAAGATAATGGTGTAATAATTTTCAAGTTTTTGACTGAAGTTGTGTTATTTGCGGGGAATTTGCTTAATTTTCGTTCTGTCGGAGAATTGACAGACAAGTTTCCAGGGCTAGCAGAAGAATTTACACTAAAAGCCTCAAACTTTGGACAGTTATGATCAGTAGTATTTCCTGAACTTTCAGCCACAGTTGAAGAACTATCATCAGAAAATTTGGGTAAATTTGCAGAAAATTTTACCAAATCAAAAGAAAATTCTGTAGGATCATTATCATTTCTAATAAAGGTTTCCGCCTTGGAATTCGATTTTGCCGCTGACACAGAATTGGCATTTAGTTCCAAGGGCTCATTAGACTGGAGAGGTGTGTTCATAAAATTCTCGATTTGTGGACCAGAATTTTTACCACAATTATTGGGACATTTTGGCTGAATAGTTAGATACGATTTTCTAGAGTTATTAGTTTGGTCATCGTCATCGCTATGTTTTATATGTTGTTTATTATGTGAATATGAATTAAAACTGGCGGACTTTTGGAAAGAGTTATTTAAATCGGGTTTCCCGTTAAATATAGTGAAACTATTAGCACGCTGGATGGGAAGATTCTTCGTCATAGTTGGAGTGGAAAGTGTAGACAATTTATGAAAACAATCGCCAGCATGTTGATTGTCTTTGAAACTTGGAATAGAATTTGCAGACTTCAAAGCGGATGGAATTGACTCGGAATTTCTAATAAAAATAATATCATTTTTGCCAGCACTCGGCTTTCTGTTGAAGTTTGATTGTGAAGAGATTTCTGGAGCAACAGGTTTTTCTGTTTTCAGAACAGCAGATTCTTTAATGTCCACTAGTGTGGTAGCCTCGTAAATGTGTTTAAATGGCCGTGGACTGGTATTAAAATAGAAATCCGTAACTTGAGGTTTTAATTTTATGGATTTTTTGGAAACAAGTATTTCGTTATTTAGTTGACTTACATCACCACCATCAGCCATAGTTAATTGGAGTTCTGGTGAGCCTAACAAATTGGTTTCATATTTCTCTATATTTATATTGTCATTTACATTGATCCGGTCATTATCATTAATTTCTGTATTGCATATATTAACCAGGTTGCCATTAATGTCACCCACGGCATCAAAATATTCAAACGAATAAGAGTTTTCTGTGGGCGAATCCCATTTATCTGTACTATTTCTTACTTTCATTATTATTTTACTCGACTTGGCAAAAATTTTCCTATTTAGTTCAGCCTTTTTTATAGGATTTTCGGATAGACTAAATGATCTCTTGATCGGTGATTGGTTAGTTATGGTTTCGGAATTTTTGGCACTAAATGTTTCATAAAATCTCAAGGAGTTCTTAAAGGATTTTGAGGCATTTTTGTAGAAATTTTTGGATTTGCGAAAAGTGGCATAAGCGGCTACATTGTGAGAGGCCATATTAGTGAGATTTAAGATCTTTTCGGTAGTTTTAAGACGCAAAGTTTTCGACTTTTTAGATGGCAAATCGGGCGGCTTTCTATCACATGCTGGGGTAGAAGAAGTAGTTTCAACTATTGCCGTTCCCCGAGGTTTTAAGGGGCATTTTGACTCTAATGTATTACAGGCTGACATGAAATTGTCCTCATCACTTTGTTGTAATGAACTGTCATTATCTTTCGACTTTAAAATTGTCGAATTTTCTAAGCTTTGCAAACAGTAAGCGGTTTTTGATTTCTTTAGAGTAAGTAAATTATTGAAATCGAATAAAGAGGCAGCGTCCAGGCCTATGGCAATATCATCTAAGATTTCCGAAGCTTCTAGATCTGTTAATAGTTTTTCCTCATTGATTTCTTTCGCCTCTTCGAAACAATCTAACGAGTCTCTAGACATTTGCAAAGATTTAATTAAATTAATAACATTATCGCTGCTTTGAAAACTGCCCAGGTCTTGTTCATTACAATCCTGAACAACTTCTACTACATTCTTACTAAGATGCGATTCGGTGTTAATGTCCTCATCTAAAGATGCAAAATTATCTGAATCATCCTCTCTACACCCAACTTCAGTGTCATTCTCATCAACAGACTTTGGAGTGTTATTTTCTGTCAAGATTAAATTGTCTGGGATATTTAAAGATTTATTTACTGATTCTGGTTCACTACTATTCCAATTTGTATTTCTATACAGAGAGTATTCTATTATATCGGAAAAATTTCCATTAGAAATAGAAGTCTCCTTTATTGGAAGCTTGTCAGTTTTCATTGCCAAATTGTCATGGGACTTGGAATGAATATCGCCTTTATTGACATCATACAATGATTTTTGAGTTTTATTTAATAAATTTTCTATAATACTTGTAGAATGTTCGTTTAATTTCTTTTCCAGGCTTAAAGATTCTTTCAAAGTTTTATGAGTCTGTAAGAAGCCAGTAGTATTTTGAGAGATTAGATTTTCCATTGACTTGATTTCTCTATTTGGTAAATTTCTGGTAATTTTCGATCTATAATCTGTGACATATTTCGAGTTAACAGTTAAGCTAATTTCGCCAAAAGACGGTTCTGTTACATGCAGGTTGTTAAGAACAGGTAATGACTTCCCATTACTGTGACTTTTTATAGTTTTTGAAGAGTTTCCTAAAGGGAAAGTTTCTTCATGTTCTGCTACTGTATTTGGTGAATTACAATCATCCAAATAATTTTTAGTATATAAATCTAAACTATACTGACATTTGGTTTGAGGCTTTGAGAAACTTTCAACCGGTTTTGGGAAATTTGAAATAGTTTCAGATTTTTTCTGACTTTCTATACTTTTGCTTACATCACGATATTCGCCTTTTTCCTCATAACGCTGTAAAGTTTGTTTTTTACTTGTGGCATCTTGTGTAGAAGTTGCCAGATTTCTTTCTATTTGATTCGCTTTAGTTGGCAAGGATGCCGTACGCTTGAGATTTTCTGGATTTACTATTAAAGCGTCAGTGTCTGGGGTATTCTTATTAAAATTTTGTTGTGTTTTCGAAACATTTGAAATGGGTTGTGTAACGTTATTGGAATTTTTAATAGTTCGCGAAACTACCCGAGTAGAATTTTCAAGACTGCCTAAGTCTAGTGAATGTGGTGGCTTGCAGCTCATATTATCAGCGGACTTGGAAAATGTTTCTCTTAAATTCATTACACTCTGAAAGTTCACTACTAAATTATTAAGAGATTGGCTTCGGTGATTCGATTTTTCAATGGAACATATATTATTTTGGTCGTTTTCAGAAAATGCATTGTGGACAAGTGAATTTTTAGATTTGCTGGTCGTCTCTTTAGCATTATTAAGAATTTGTGGTGGAGTTGGGGTTTCAAAAGCACTAGGATTTTTAGCCAGTTCTTTTTTAGACAGAATGTTAAGATTTTGATTTGAATTTACTTCGGGTGCAAAACAATTTGAGGTTGCTTCAACAGCTAAAGGTTGATGGAATTCGGAACTTGCTCGATTGGCTGGAATATATTCCAAATTTCTTAGAGAATTTGAACGTAACATTGAAGCCGAAACGGAAATAGTGGTAAAGCCTTTTTGAAATTCATTGGAACGAGAACGTTGTATGGGTTTTGTTGCGAAAGGCGTGGTGGTTTGCAAAAAACAAGCATATTGTGGATTATTTAAGACTCGGGGAGTTTTCCGTTGCTTGGGTAGTAGATGTGCTTTTGAGGCGTCCGCGTCCAGCTTATCATTTTCAATATCTTTTTTAAGATGCTGCTGTTGTTCCCCTATCGGAATCTCTTGTTGTTGTTGTTGATGTTTAATTATTTCGCATGTTTTTAAATTTCTTGGTGATTTTTTGAAATGTAAGACTTTTGTTGGCACTGCTGCTGATGTTACTGTTGAGTTCATCATTTGAAATCGTTTTATTGGTACTGTTGGCTTTTGTGGAGTCGGCTTTTGTTGACTCGGTTGCAAATCCAATTCTAATTTCAGATATTTTCGAGATTTCTTCTTGTCTGTTGCGCACAATTTTAGCATTTCCTTGTCTTCTTCTGTTGATTTGAGTTGTGTTTGCTGCATTGTTGCTGTGGTTAATTGTATACCCTTCTGTAAATCTGGGTAATCTGTAAAAATTGATTTAAGTATTTGTATTTTTGATTGTTCAGCTTGGATTTGGTTTTTTTTATGTTCCTGTTTATGGGTTGTATAGGATATTGGGACTGAATGTACAACATTGAATACCGGGGAATTTATTGTTTGTTGAGGTTTTGAAATTGAAAAGTGCTTTGATGACCATTTTATGTGAGTTTCTGAAGAATATGTATATAAAAATGATTTAGGATTGAGAGCCCAAAAGTAAATATGCATATACTAAGCCGAATTGAAGACGATTTAAAGGAAATTTTAAGAATCCCATGATTTACTTTCACTTCAATATAAAAAGAAAAAAAATTTATTTGTATAAGTAAGAATTGTTATCACACTCAACTAAGCCACCTAATAACTGGTGATAATCAAAAATACACACGATGAAGTATAGCGCCTTTCGAAAACAGCTATTCTTCTAAATTGATAGTGACTTTCCCTTGTGCCTTGGAATATTTATCACATATCAATTCAGACAGCTGTTGCTGGTTGTATATTTCATTAATTTTTTTCCAAGGTTGGTCCAAAAATGTTGCCATTATTCCATTTGTTATATATACTCAGATTTTTCCATGCTTAACAGTGCTCTTTTGACGTGTTAACAGAGGTCTGTTAACGTGAAGAGTTTCGATATTTATCTTCCCAGGCCTAGTGTTCCAATGGAGACAAATGTGAATGTATAATATTAAAGAGCTATTTTTTCCTGTAACCTCATCTAAACTAACAACGAGTATTTAAAATTTTTTTTTCAAGTTTTGTCTATAGGAGTCATTTAATTTTAGTTCAGAGAGAAGTTTCAAAAGTTGTATGGACAGTATCTGATTTTACATTTTTCAAACTTTATCTAGAAGTATAAGTATTTTCAAACTCTGATCATTGTAATTATAGTATCATCAGTGCTTGGGGATATGAAGTTTCTAAAATTATGATTACAACTGTGATTATGTGCGTATCATCTGGATTATAATATCATAGGAAGAAGAGTGCTCACGTAAACGCTTTAAATAGTTGCAAATTTCAGCATTTAATAGCAAATTTAATATAGTCTTTTACTAGTTATATATTATTTCCTTTCTATATTATGAGAACTACACGGCCATTTATGGAGTGTATTTGGTCTCAGACTAACAACGAGTTGCAGTTATTTTCGCCCGAGATTTCATACAGAAAAACATTTTATAATTATTCTTGTCGATTTATTTTTATATGGTGGTCAATAGAATAATGTGATAATTGTTATATAAATCACTCTACAAATCAACAAAAAGTAAAATGAATAGATTCTTATAAGATTTTAACAAACGAAAAAGAGCGCAGCTCCAAAAAGTAGATAAACAAAACGATCGTTGGAAAGTGTACATCAAACACAAATTTGTATGCATTTTGAAACTTCCTTTTTTGCACAGCTTGCGAGATATTTAAGCGTTTAAATGAGTACTCTTAAATTAATTTTGATGATTTCAAACAATAAAACTAAAAATTATTAATTGTTGAAAAAACTATAATCTTAAACTAGCTCAAAAGTACTTCACAATAGTAGAAGCAAATTGGCATCATTAAATATGTACAAAACGATTTCCATTTAAATACGAAGTTGGCAAACAACTCTTAATTAAACGGGAATGATGTCCTTGATGCCAAGAATTTTGAAAATGACAAGGAAACTTAAAGTGCGCTTATGTATTCCAAGCAGATCGATTTGGGCAGTTTCGCTCGACAATTGAGCCTTATGGAATACATAAACAGCATATTAATACACACGATATATATGTAATTAGACAGGGGTACGGTACATTTTTTGTTAGTTAACGAACCTGTCACAGATATTTTGGAAAAATTTACTATACGCTGATGAACACAATTTCAAACAATTTTTATAAGATTTTGAGCAGTATGCACACTTTTTTGAGGTAGCAGTAGAAGCAGAAGAGGGAGAAGATGGCATGTTCTTGGGCAACTCCTGTTTATAGATTTGTGACAAATAAATAGGAGATGGAGGACGTAAAGGCCTTATGGGCATCATATAAGGTAAAGAGTTTGGTAAGGGCGGTGGTGGTACAGAAGGAGGCAGTATATCATCCTCAGTTAAATCTAAAATATTGGAAATATAATATTTTTAGAATAATTTTTCTCTGTTTACTAATTTTTGTTTGTTGTTTTGCTAAATTAAATTTTTAATTTGACAAAAAAAAGTTTTTTTTTTTATTATTATTGTTAATTAAGAGCAAATTTTGTTAGAAAGTTGAAATTTGGTAATAACAAAAACCTTAAACCTTAAAAAAAAAAAAAATATATTTATGTATATAAACAAATCTACAGAGATTTGAACTTTTTATAGTTATTAAAGAAAATTATAATATTGTTAATAATAATATGAACACAAATACCATTAAAATAAGAACATTAAATTATGCTTTTTGATTGATTTTTAGAGTAAAGAAAATAAACCACACAAAATTTAGTTTTATGTTTTACAAGTCATGTATTTCGAAATCTGTGAACTTACCTAAGGGTAAACTGCCCAAGATACTTTTGGTAGGCGAATTGGTGGTATTAGCAGCGGCAGGTGAAGTAGAATTTAAAGTTGGCAGTTGTATTATCTCATCTGCCACATGAAGATGTGTGGCATTTTCTATATTTAAATTTTGAAGTTCATAGTTGCGATCATCTGTAGCCGATGTAGAATCTAAAGGTTGAGCATAGCTTTCATTATAGGCGCTAAAAGATTCATCCACAATTAATGAAGCTTCGGAGGGATATTCAAAGGTGGACGTAAGAGTATCATCAAATTGTACGCTGAACTGTAGAGACAAAAGTGAATAAAATCAAATCGAATACATACGTAACTTTTATAATATATGTATAAATATATAATAATCTTAAAATAACCTAATTTTTGGGCCAACAAAAAATTACGTTCATGGAATTTGAATTTGAATAAAAACAAATAGCTCTTGCAATTTTGTTGCCTCACTTCCTTAACTACAATAACTGCTGATACAACCAAATATGCACATTTCTCATGTTAAAATTATAAATAACACTCACTATATAATAATTAAAGCAATTCACGCACTAAAACTATTTAAAAAAAAGACGTCGCCATAGCTAACAACATATGCACATACATACACATGGTATGTACGTCTGATGTGTTTATGTACGTACATAAAAAGCTTTTAATTGGAAATTGTGCACACTACGTTAAAATTAAATTATTATTTAATAAAAATGTAAGACTTGAAAATTCGTGAACTAGATAATATTTATATGTGTATGTATGAATATACATAAATGAAATTTAAGCTTTTTTATTAACTGAACTTCGATTTAAATCTTCTAAAATTGAAAATGACGAGGTAGACTTCAATAGAGTTGATTACCCTACTGTCTCTGAAACACCGGCCCATACATGCGAGTTGTATTCCATTTTCGGTTGGATTTAAGTGGTGTAAATTAGTAAGGAGATCAGATGGGATGAATTATCTCTTACACGGCCTTAAGAAGCCAAAGCAGTTGAATGCTTCTTTTGCAACCTAAGACGTGATTAGTGCATCTATCATCACACTGACCTTTCATGCTCAGAACACCAAGAGCACCTGATTCCTTAATACTTACTCCACCCACAGAAGCAGATGAAGCAGAATGGTTGTATGTGTGTGTGGGTGTTATCATACAACACTGGGACTTACGGGCGTTGAAATCGATCCCGTTCACTTGACCCCTTTTAGATATTTTTATGAGTTTAATATTTAATTACCATGATCATGTTTGACGTACTCGCCTTTGAATTTCGACAATTTATAATAGATTAAAGACTAAAAGCAAAATGTTTCTTCAGTCAAATAAGATTCCATCCGGTCCAGGATTGAACGTGCTCGTAAAATATATTTTTGGAATAGTTACATACTTCATTAGAACAACAACGTTTGAGGGGAATTTTATTTGTTTCCTTTTCAATTTTTAATCGTGTACTTTTAACTGATGTCAACAGACATCATTATTTTAATAATTTCAAACAATCGATGATATTGTTTATTGAAACACCGACTATTGTTCCATTCTAATTAAATCGGAATAAAGTTAATTAAATTATTTAGTCCCAGAATTTATACGCATACCAGATATACATATTACTTTCATTTGCAAAAATGTGCTTGAAATTCATAATTAACTTTATTCGGTGTTAGCCAAACAAACAAATTTTGATCGGTATACCATAAATAGAAGGGAATGAAATTTAATTATTCAAATTGATTTGCAAAAACAAATAATAAAATAATTCATTATTATTTTAATCAATCGAATGTGTTGAGATGTAAACAAAAGACGATGACACAATTATTGAAAATAAAAATAAAATAAACAATAGGGGGTTCATGATTTTTTCCGTATTGAAATTTTTTTCCGTTTAAAATAAAGTTTTTAAACTAAATTAATTAATACATTTATATCACACTTAACATTTTACAATATAAGAAATGTGTACTTAATGCCAACTCTCCCATGCAATTTCAGTATTGGTAGTTGTTTTACATGCCAGAATTTTTAGGCAAATGCTTAATATTGAATAATAATTATGAATATAGTTTATTTATTTAGAAGTTTTGAATTATGGCGAACGCGGTTTCTACTGATAACAATTTAATTGAAGAAAATAAAACAATAAATACATTACTTTATGTATGTAATTAATAAATATATAATAGTTAAAAATTTAATTTAAAAAATAAGAATTTTAATTTTTAATAAAACTATTTATCTGAGATGTCTCAAATAATTTGCTTTGGTAAAAGAACTAATGAAATACAAGCATATAGACATATGTACTTAGACAAAGAAAGCGATTTTTGTTAAAAAAAATTAATAATCATAAAACTTTTAATTGTTACTTTCAATATTTAAACAGAAATCGTTCAATTTGCATGCAGAAAATTTTAATTAATACAATTTTCATTGGTATCAGCAATTTGTTTAATTATATATGTAATATGTATATTTATACATATATTTATATAACTTTTTAGCATTATACGTGTATTTGTGACATTTGAGGAAGTCATCCTGAATACCCCTAATAATTTGACGTTAACAGCCATTTCCGTTTGTATCTAGTTTGAAAAATTTTACAATTAAGGCTGACATAGTGAATAATGTTCTGAATTGAGCTTCTTAAAGGCAAAGAAATATATTTTACGAAAAATACTGTATGTGGGAGCAGAATACTATTCACAAAAGAAGGCTTCAGAGCAAACGGTTTATTTTTTTCGTGTTTAAATAAACATTGTTACAAATATTGTATACATATATTGCGTATGTATGTATACACATGCAAACGATATCGGTTGAAATTTCAAAGTCATTGCATATATATTTAGTCGATAACAAAAACAGTAAAGGGAAAGTTTACCGAAAGAGTTCGTATATGTCACTAAATTGGTGGGCGTCATTTACACAGATATGTTAATAAATAAAACATTCTATTCTATATACTTCCTGATTAAATTTAAAAAAAAATTAATTTAAATTTTTATTTAACTCAAATCTTGTCTTAATTTTGCATTTGTGCCATCTTGCATTTTGTTTGAGTTCAACTATGAGTTTTCTATTTGTATTTCTATTTATTTGAGTAACTTACCGCTGTATCTTTGGATTTTTGTCGAATACTTGATTTACCATCAATCACAATATTTGCATTAACAAATTCAACATCACATGGTGAGGGTGGGCACATTGCAAAATCATCGTAATCCATATCGGTAGAGGTTTCCACTGATAGATCACCCAATAATACGAAACCCGATTCATTTGGCTAGAAAACAAGGCATAAAGAGAAAAGTATGATTATATATGTATTTATTAAAAAGAAACAAACATCCAAAAAAGAAACTTCTTAAAACTCTACAAGGCCTTTTGATTGAAATGCACAAGAAAAGATAAAACTGCATCATAAAAAATGATCTTGACATTATACCAGCGATGATGTACAACTATGTATAGACGTATTTACATACATATATGCATGTATATACATATATGCATGTATTTATATATACATACATACATACATGTCTTACTTATTATGGAGCATACAAAAAGCAACATTTTAATTAAAAGTTTTTAAAACAAAAGATCAGCGTATAAAACTGAACTTGCATTGTAATTTTTATGCCAACATGCATTTAAAAGAATTCATTAATGAAGCATTTAACTGTACAATATAATTTTTTTTTTATAATTTTAGTACAGATTAATTTTGTCACTATTTAACAAATATTTTATTTGCATGATTGCTTTTGTTACAAAGATGTTGACATTGAAACGTCAGAAATTATGAATTTTTTAAACGACTAAGAAAAATCAACAGGAAAATTATTGAAATCATAAAAAAAGAATTTGAATAATTTTCATAAGAACTTATTACAAAAACAAAAACCAATTGCCTTTTTTTTAGCTGCTTTTTTCCGTTTTTTGCTATTTTCTTCATATCTACCCAATGCCGGCATTCTTTCGTATTTAGGCACTTATTAAATAAATATATATTTAGGGGAAATTTAGTAGTTACTGGGAAACATTAACGCACAGGGAGTTATCCAACGAATGTCTCCAATTGAAAAGTTTTTATTTTTTTTATAATTTTCAATTTAAATTTAAAAATCCGAAATTCTAAGAACTTGTGTTAGTTCCTTGTTTAATTTTAAATTTAAGGATTTTAAATATATATTAATTTCATTCATGCATTGATTCTGTTGCCCAAAATGTATTGAAAATAATTATTGACTTTTGTCAGTAATCTGTACATTATTTAAAGACTCTGGTAAATGATCTTGTTGTTTATTCAAGCATCAGTTAATTTCGTATAATAGACACTGTTGTTGCTGCTACTATTTGAGTTGTTTTCCTATTGTTATTGCTTTATTAAATATTATAAGACCAATTGTTTTTAGTTGTATTCAAGTGTCTATCTGCTATTTAGTATATTTTCCCAAGTTCGCCTCATTCTTTATAGCGCTCATGTGTGTAAGTGTTTTTTGCTTAATTACATTACCTACAAACCTATAAATATGGCAAACTATGAAATTTGTAATGGAAACCAGACAACAATAACTTGTACTTATATAAAGTGTTGCCTTATGTGAAGATTTATCTTTTTTTCCAGTTTTGTTGGCTAAAAAATTTCTCTCCATGAAGCTTCTCAGTCCAATCATTGTTAGTTTATTATTCCTCCTAATATGAGATTTCCTAATTTTCCCGTAATGGTAGAAATGGCAGGCATTCTCACTGCCTATTCTCTAGGAATATTTCACTTTCATAAAAATTATAGCAATTTTTTATGGAAATAAGTAATAAATAGGTATATAATATTATTATTGTTCTTGTAGGTTACATGCTACAGATAAAGTACAATCTCTATATTTGTTGACAATGCAATTAAGCGCTTTCTTTCATAAATAGTTTTTAATTTATGATTTTTTTTGTTTAAAATTAACTTTTGCAATTTGTTTAGATATGTTCTTTGATATAATATGATCAGAAAATTCGTTAACACAAAAAAGACAGCAGAAGATGTGAAACATGTCACTCGGTATCGCTCATTCGTACAACATAATTGTTTCACACGATGATACCGGATGGGATCGGGGGCCAGATAGTGTATATTATTAAAGAAAGCAGCAAACTTTTTTGTATTGTTCTGGAAGAATTTATTCTCGAAAAAAAATCTGTGAGAAAGAAATTTCTGGAGAATTTTCGAGTTTTACAAGAGCTTATACATTTATATTTCATATATATCAAAGAATTTTTGATATCTAACTTTATGTCCCGATTTTTTAAACTTGATTTCACTCTTATCTCACAGGTTCATTTAGTTTTATACTTTATGCTTCATGTGTTTTCTACTTGTACAATATAAATTTTTTTGTAGCTGAAAATTTCGAATAAATAATATATGGCAGCACTGTGCAGAGAAATAAGTGTATGATCTCGCGTCTTGTCTGTTATAATTTAAAATATTTTGTAAATTAAAGAGTGCAAAAAATCTATGTATATCTTAAATAATTGTAACAAAAATAAATTAAGACTTGAGTTGCTGCTATATTTGATTTGACCTTGGCTTGTTTGGTGTTTGTGTTTGTAACATATACATATGTATGCACACATCCATACATATCTAATGACACTCAAATGAAGTGTATAATATTTATCTGCCAGTTTGATTGTAATTGCGTCGTTTATGCGGTTATTTTTCAATGCATTAATGGTAAGTCTATTAAAAGTTGAATGATCTTTTGTGCATTACATATTTAGTGTGAAATGATTTTTTTTCGTCTATTAAATCAAAAATAGCCAGTAATTTTTTTGTTTAAATTGAATAATATGGAAGTGTAACACTTGTAGCGGTTTTATGTGCCATTAAGCGAACGCCAAAAGTTGTATTTATGCTCAGGTGGGTTTAGAGGTTTAATTTTTTTCTTTTCAAGTTTCAATCTGTTTATGCTTCAGAATTTGAATTTAATATAAACAGCCAATCTCAATTCCTGTCGTTTTGAACTCTGGATGGTTATTGCTCGCCGAATCGACGAAACTCATTTACTCTTTATCATATAACTCTCTCTTATGTTTGCTCAATCGAATTTTGAGAAAAAAGTGTTTGTTATATTTTTTTTTTTTTATAATTTAAAAGAAAAATACTTAACTCGAAAATTTTTCCGCTCGAATTATTTTTAAAGATTGTTGTTCGATTCAAGGAAGAGTAACCTTAATGTACAAAACTGTAGAGTAATTATCCAGGATTAAGAATAAATGTAAGCAATTTCCTTTTTGTTCTAAAACTATTTGTCAACGTCGCGTCTAGACAATATCAAGAATGACACACTTATCTACTCATTGTGGACTACAATTAACTACTTCTGATACCTCGCTACTACTCTCACATTTCATCAGTTATATATAGCATGCAAAAACCATTGTAATTTCAATATATATAAGAAATCTTTCATTTGATATCTACAATTTCTGCTTTGTGCGTTTCATTTTTAATGTTAATTAATTTAAAGGCATTTTGTCTTCATAAATCTGTTACGTACTTACATATATTTTTAATTATTTATACATATTAATATTTTTAGTTTATTTAAGAGCCCTGCTACTATAAGAAAAATTGTGTATATAAAATAATTTTTTTTTTTAAATATAAACCAAATAATTAGTAATAATTTATACGTCATGCTTCGCTAAATTTTAAACAATTTAGTGAAAATAATTAATACATGCATCTATATACATATATTTTTTTTATTAATGTATAAATTAAAATTGTTATAGATTTCCTATAAAAGAAAATTGAATGAATAATATATTGAAAAACAAAAAAATGGAAACTTAATAGGGCACAGGCAACTTATATTTTGTTTGGTTATGGCCCAAAGAATGTAAAACAACAGTCTTCATAAAAATTTACTCCTGTTACTTTAAAGACATATAAAACGGCTGCATTAGACAAATAAAAAATGTAGTCTACTAAGCCGTATGTAAAAGTTGGTTATATTACCATTGCATTTTCACAGAGTTATTACGTCTAATTATGCAAGAGTAATTTGCTTTTTACATTGTGCACCTAGCGCGTCATGAAACCAATTAACCGAGTTTTAAGACAATTTTATCATGAGTTCAGGGATTAGATATTTATGGGTATCATTTATATAAATAACACAAAAAGAACAGACGTTTAAAAACATAAAATATATAATCCAATGACAAAATTTAATATATTATAAATGAGCATATAAAATATACCGTCAATATAGACGACTTTATTTCTAAAATATATATTTTATTTAGTCCCAATCTAAAATATGACTGCATTGAATCATGTGCATGTACTTGTGTACATATGTATCTAGCTATGTACATGTGCGTATAGCGATTAATTTCAATTGTACATGTCGAATTTTTACTACATTTTTACATTACTACATTATATTCTAAATACTATAGAATAGAAGCAGCTAGTTTTGTATGTACTATGTAGTTCAATGTGTATACAAGGGTTAACATTCCTGCAGTGTGGTTTTATTTTTCATTGAAATAATTGATTGTAAGTCAAACCCATGATTTTCGTAACATAAGAAATTATTATTCTTTTTGTTTACAATTTATTAAATTTTAACGACTTTATTTATGTATTCTTATTACACATAATTTCAAATATTTAAGGTTTATGTTAATAATGGGGTATCACATGGGTTGGAGTTATTTTTATATACACGACTGTGTACATATGTACATACATGCCTTTGTTCGAATTGATTGTGTTTAAATTCTCCGCTGTATAAATATTTGGTACAAGGTCGTTAGTTTTCATTTTTAAATTTATCACACAAAGTACCAGTAAAAACGAAAAATAGTACACAATCAACATTTCTGTTTTGCATAATTTGAATTTCATTCAAAGCACAACACAATACATGAAGCAACAAATCAACTATATTGTTTGTCAATATTGTCTTAATAATATTTTAATAAAATAAAATTTCTTTTCATAAAATGTTAGTTATAACTTCGACATATTTATGATAACACCAACTTGACAACCATTAAAAAGAGCTTTCCCAATTCATTTTATCTTTTGAATGGCAAAATCATTTGTTTTATTATTTGGTAATCGTGGGTAAAATATGTTAAACATGTGTATGTATATGGAAGCAAGTGTGTAAGTTGGTTTTGGGTTCTTTTGTTTCTTATTTCATAAATTTATTTTAAATATATATAAATAATATTTTAAATGTTAACATTAAAATATTTTTAATATAATACTTAAATCCCAGAGAAAACAACTAAACTCGTTAAAAATTCATTAACCCTTTACATTTCAAATAAATTTATTCATACATATAGTATATGGATATGTATGTGTGGTATATTATATATATATACGTAAAAATATAGAGAAATTTGAATAATTTATTTTTAATAAAATCTACAAATTCTTTTTAATATTATCTATATCCAAATTTTGCGTAGTGTTGCCACGCTCAAAAAAATGTTGGTAGCCGAAACACCCGAAAAAACTCAAGAACTGATTAAGAACTGGACTTACAGTTTGTAAGGTAACGTGACGTTGTCACTAAAACATGCTATCGTCTTCGCTTGCGCTGTTATAAAATGGCATAATGTGTACAAAGTTTGAGTTTTTTTTTTAATTGAAGGAAAAATGTTTGGCTATAATGGAAATATTTTTTATATACTCATTTCAAATTGACTGAACTTTTTCTATTTCACGAAAAGTACACGTTTTTTTTTTAAATATATTTGACGTTTTACAAATGGTTGTTGTGGTGCTAAATTTTCTATACTTTTATCCACTTCACGCGAAATTTCTTTAGTCTTAAATTTTGTAAAAAAAATATTACTGATCTACACAATAATAACCGGTTTTATTTCAAAATAACTATATGATATATTAACTAATAATATATTTTGTGGTTTTATTTATTGGGTCGAAGGTTTTCGAAGATTCGGGTGCTTTAAGCAGATTGGTCCAAACAAGCCCGTTAACTGGTAACTTAAAACAATATACATATTTTATGACTTGTAAATAAAAATTCTGTAAATCCCATCAAGTTTTAAATAAATAAATGCTATAAAATTTGTATTTATAAATTCTGACTTGGAAATGAAAATGAAAATTTATGTTTCATATTTTTGCAAGACGTATGTATATAATTATTTTTGGAAATATTTAAGAGCAAATTAAAACTTAAAATGGATTGAAATTATTTTAAACTTAATATTTGCAATTAAAAGTTCTTCGCCGGCAGAAAAGGTAACACCCGATATAAACTTGAGGTTATTGTAACGTACATTTATTTGTCTTGAACAAGTTTCATTATTTTTTTTTTTTTTTTAATTTTTCTTTGTATTTGACAAATATGGCAGGCATTAAGTGAATGTTATTACGGTGTTTATATATATTTTTCTCCTTTTCTTCTATAAACTTCGTTTTAGTTGTTTCTTGTCTAGATATACATCCACATACATATTAGGTTTGGAAAAAAAGTTCTCTTTATGCGTGCATTTATTTTTCATTTATAAACTCGTAAGCCAACTTTTCTTGCATCATTTTGTTAAGTTACAAAAACATATACAAATAAAATGAATACAAATGTAGTAACACCATAAACCTCTCTACGTTTATTTTAAAATGTTGAAAAAAGATATTGAGAAAATATGTGGTAAAAAAAACAAGACTTTTGAACTTGTTTTCTTATGTTACAGACACGTTGAAATGGAAAAGAGGCAAATATATGCAATATAAGGTGGTTAGGAGTTATGCGTTTTATAAATTTATAAATATTTTAAACCACTTCAATATACATATGAATATGTGTATGTGTATAAAAACTACTTAGGTGCAAGTTGAAAAATTGCAATGAAAATTAAACAGGAAATTTATTTAAGCAAGTAAAAGTAAGTGTATCAACATTTGTGATATAATGACTGTTGCTTTTTTTGGACGACAATTATAAATATGTAAACGAAAAGTTAACGAAGACTTTCATGTAGGCGGCATATTATCAAATAGATAAATAAATCTGTATGTACCATGCACACAACCATAAATTGATTGAAATGGGTGACAAAAATATTTAAGGAAATACAAGTAGTTTATCAAGTTTAAGCACAAGATATTATGTTGAACGTTTTCCGCCACTAATCATTGCAAAATTGATAGATACGTATGCGCATTTTAAAATATAAAAAGCGAAAATAGGAAGTTATATTAAAAATGCATATTCCAATTCATCAACACAAACTGGCAACACAGGCTACGGTAGAGTAGAAACAAGCTGCGACCAGTAATATTAAAATATCAAGGTTTACAGGCTTCTTTGGTTTAATGGAAACAAACGAGAAAACGTTTATAATTAAATAATGACTAAGCGTTAGTGTTAGTCCAAGCTTATGCATACATCATTCTCCAAACTTTCATACTTTCAAAGAATATACTGTGCATTATCAACAATCTTCTGCTCATAAACTGAATAAATCAATTCTAAACAGTATTACCAACATACAACACAATATGATTGATAAATTCCCTCCAATTGTACCACGATTCCCATTGTAAGAGCACAGCACTCTGTGTTGCCAGGTTAGAAATAACATAAAAAGCGTCAAATATTAGGAAGAATAATAATATTTCGAAAGAAAAATTTAGAGCCAACAATATAAATTAAATTTAAACTAGAATTTTGAAAATCTGTAAATTTTCTTTGTGAATAACAGAAGCGTATGAAGCTACATTATACAAAATTGTATATATATAATAATAATAACAATAATAATAATAATAATAATAATAATAATAATAATAATAATAAAAATAATAATAATAACAATAGCAATAACAGTAATAATAATAACAACAATAACAATAATAATAATAATAACAATAACAATAATAATAATAATACAAATAATAACAATAACATTAATAATAATAATACAAATAATAATAATAATAATAATAATAATAATAATAATAATAATAATAATAATAATAATAATAATAACACAATTCATTAAAATACACAATATATAAATGTAGCGTTTTAAATAACAATTTCGTTTTCAAATATATCCATTTCATCGAGCCACAAAATATTTCTAATGAAATACTCAGATGATTTATGCACTTTATTCTTTTTCATATAACACGAATTTATTATATTCATAAAATTAATCAATGGGTCGAATTTACGGAATGCTGATGCCTAATCTTTGGTTTGGCGTAGGAGTAAGAAAAATTAAACTTTACAAGTTGGATATTTCATAAAAAGGAATTTTCCTCCAAGAATTTTTAATATACTCGTATCTAAGAAAATTTTACAAAGTTCGCATTGAAAAATTATCAGCTGAATTTCAAAGATAACATAAAAAAGCTAGCAGCTAAGCTTACCGTTGTTAAAATAAAGGGCATTCATAATAATTATATAAAAATTAGTAAAGGAAGAAAATAATTGTGACAATTGTAGGAAAACTTTAACCCGATGTACATAGTTATCTGAGGTTTTGAGTTCAGTGTAAACTCTTGAAAAGTAATTGTCAACGAGGCTTGACAATTGATGTGCGAATAAACGTATTCGTAGTCGAATTGCCTTCTTTTTTTGGATATTAGCATTGGTATTAACCAATTTGACGAATATTATATAAACAAACAAACAATTGTAATAAATTCATAAAAGCTTAAATAAACTTGTAGTAAATGGAAAATAAAAATAATTTTTGTAAAAGTTTCTAAGCAGTTAAGTCTGTGGGGCTTAAGAAACCCATTTTAAAATTTCAAAAATGTTATTTACCAGCCTTATTGCATTTTTATTTATTTATTTAAAATTCAAAAGGGTTTTTTGATTGTTTTCAATACTATGTGGTATCGTCTAATGTTAATTCTGGTTTCTAAATAACATACTTAGAACAACGACTAGATTATGAAAACCTGTAAGTTTTTCATTCAATTTAATGTATGTATATATTAATAATTATATACGTTGGCTTCTATAATACATGTATGTGCGTATGTTTGGTAGTACTTTAAAATTTTTTTTGTTGATTATCATTTTACGTGTCAATTTAATCTGCTTTTTATTTCAAGTTCCTTTTGCTTCAGCTCAATTTTTTTTTTCTTTAACGTGCTTCTGCTTTGCCAATCATTATTTACAAATATCATGGCATATGAAGAAAACCAAAACTTTTTTAACGGCAGATCGTTTTTATTTTTTCATTTTTATTGTATTCTTGGCAAAATAAATATTATTACTTTTTCAAAGAATTTCGCAAAAAGATATTGTGCATGAACAGCAAAACAAGCCGCATGTGCCGATTAAACGAACGATTAACAAAAACAAGAAAGGAAAAAAATAAAACAGAAATCCAAAATGATTCATATTTTATGAACTCTGCTAGGAAGTATCGCAAAATATGTCATACATTTTTATAAGAATTTTTAATTTTCATTAAGTTTTGAAATTTTTTTTCAAAATTTTTAGTCGATTCCAAAGTTCAATAACGTGCGAATGTCGTTTTTTTATGTTATTAAGATAAATATTGTAATATTGGCATCCAGCAGGTAATTTTCAAATTATACAGACATTTGCTTTTTAAATAGACTCTGATACTAAATTAATCATTGGATGATACAAGTGATTCATTGAAATGTATATTTAAATAGATTTAATGAAATGCATTTGTTAGTTTTTTTTGTGGTAGTTGTTAAACAATATGGGAGATTGCCATATATATACATCAGACACAAGTATATATAGTGAAATTTAATATTGCAGATATCTGCAATATAGAAATACAAATAGTATTACACACACGTTCATACACACATATTTTCAAGGCAACTGTGGTTAGTGTATAGTGAATGGTTAAAAAATAGATAAACTTATTTAGACAATTTGCCGTAAATAATAAGTAAAGAATCAAATAACAGCATAAGCAAATTGATAAACACTATCAGGCATGGGAAGTAGGTGCAATAGCTTTTTTTTTTTTGTTCTTTGATTATTGATTTTTCAAGAATATTATAACTTAAATGAGCAGGGCTTATTTATTCAAGTTAATTAGAAACAATACGAGATTTGGTAAAAAGATCGGGGAAAAGACATGTTTTAAAATGTACAAAATTTTATAATTGATAAATTATGAAAATGGGATTTATCGATATTTTGTATTAGATTAAGGACAACATATTGTAATGGGTTAACAAGAGCTACAATTTTCTATAACATATTATAAAATGACGAATTGAAAAGCGAACAAAGATAAACAAGGGTATCGAAAATTCTATTTGTTATAATAATAATAATATGACTATCCTTCACTTATTCCAGTCAAGTATCCGTATTTAAAAAACAAATGCAACAACTCCTTCAAATATGTATTATTTACTAAGTTTGTGGAAATCTATTAAAAGAAAAGTGTGCCCAATTTCCTTTAAATATACGACTAGGCATTCGTTATGATGTCCTAAAGTTTTGTAAAAAATTATAAGTTTCAAAAAGAAATCATTCTTAAAGAAAATATCTTAATAAAATTTAAAACAAACTTAATAGTATCCGATCGAAATTTAGCATTCAGCTTCGGTCTGAAAATGTACGTTCAGTCAGACACTATTAATCAATTAATAATAAATAGAAATGTATCTTGTCGACAGAACGATATCCAAATAAATTTGCCATCCCTGAAGCCACAAAATATTTAAATTTCTTCAGCTGTTTATAGCAAATGCTTGAAGCAGGTTTGTTTGTTACAAATTTCATTTTTCATAAAATTATTTAGATCTCCGTTCATTCAATTCCACTTTTATCGTGTGTCAGGAACTTTCAATCTTCGAAACACACAACAATTGCAATTTTTGTACATAACAATCATTTTGTACCAACAATTTTTATTTAGAGTAGAAAGTTAATTTGAAATGTCAAAATACATGTATAACAACAAAAATTCCATAAATAAATAAAAATATTTTACAATGTCACTATAATAAAAATTATTGCTGTAGTAAACACGAATCGTGCATTTGAAATTAAATATATAAATAATAAAACAATCTTTTCCCAGATTTTCACAACATAATATCTAATTGGTCGTTTACATTTTTTTGTTTGTTATTTGTTAAACTTTTAGCGGAAATTGTTATGAAAAATTTGTAGAACAAATAATAAAATAAGTTTAATTTGATTTTCTAAACGGAAATTAAATAATCCTTTGTTTATCATCAGCAACTTGAAAATAAAATTGAATAAAAAAGTTGCAAGACTAGTTGAAATTCTATTAAATAAATTAAGTAGCAAGAGTATACATATAATATTCGGAACCATATACATACGTATGTACATAAATGATTATTTACTTTGAATAAGTATTTCATACCTTTATTTGATTTATAAGTATTTTCCGTGTACGACACTTTCTGGGTGAAGCGAACATACTTCCCCTTTTTTTGTATCTGCATGCCATGGTAAATATTAAAGCATTCATTCTTGGGGGAATAAAAATTACAATCTTTATAAGTATTGTAAATATCCAGAATGCTGGCATTGCTTATACGCGTCAATGTTAAAACAAACGGTGTGTTTGTCTGGAAGGACAAATCACGTTTCTATTTAAATCACAGGCACTTATAAAGAATACAATCTATTATTAGGATATGTTTCCTAGTACCATTTTGTTTTCTATATATTTTTCTTTTAAATAAATTATTTACATATGTAAAAATAGTTATGAACAAATAGTTCACTAAAGAAACTATAATTTCCAAACCGTTCACAATAGAAACTTTAAATTCCAAAATATTCGTGATAACGAAGAATTGCAATAGAAGAATATTTTTCAATCTAGTTTAAAAAATGTACACACACATAAATTATAGTATTTAAATTATTCACACACATCATATTTCTAGCCCCAATTTCTCAGAGTTTACCCTAATGCATCTTTATACTTCTATATTTTTACATGAATAAAATATGCTTTAAAATTATGAATAAACTTGATAATCTTTATTAAACAAAACTACATATTTATAAATTAAAGTACATTAAGAGTAAGAATTTAGATATGAGAGTAGATAAAAATCCTCAGTTTTATGAGGGGTATAAAATAGTGCATATTAGTCTCCAGTCTCAACAGACTGAATGAGTGCAGCTGTTAAACACAACAAAGACCTTGATGTGGTTGTTGCTTGGCTACTGCTTAAAAACTAAAACAAGAAATACTTACAGATTTAGTTGGTTGTTTTTTTTTTCTTTCTTGTTTTTGATGTTTAAGCTGCTTGGCTGGTCAGTTGCCATGGGAATTTGGCAGCATGTGTGTTTGCATTTGAGGGCTTATAAAGTGTAACAAAAGTATAAAAAAAAAACATCACATGTTAATGCCTGCAGTTTTAGCCTGGTTTCAATTCAATTTTGCAAACCACAGCCAGCTGACCCAGCCAGGCCAATAAACTACTTTTGAGTACTACAAGAATTTGCAACTAATATTGAAAAGCAAAATGAGATAAAAACTAGAAAAAAGGTAACAAAAAGGCACTATAAATAAAAATCAATGCAATATTGAGCAAGTTTTCTCAATAGAGTTTAAATATTTCTTAACAGTGTCTTTGTATATAATTTTTTTGAAATGACAAAACTTTTAACTTGTTTATTGAATTACACTGCACCTTTTCTGTCTTACAACAGAGTTAAACAACAACAAGTGTTTTTAAAATGTGTTACTTTTGGTATCACCAATATTTGCATATTAGAAAGATTAAGCAAATATAAGAAGCATTTTTTTTTCTTTTCTTCAATAAAGTGTACGTTTTTTTTATTATTTTTTTATGACAGCTGTTAAATTAAAAGATTTAACTTGTTTATTATATTAAACTGCACGGTTTTTGTTTTAAAACAGAGTTAAACAAACACCAAGTGCTTTCGTACAGTGTTACTATTGATAGCACCCGAGTTTTTATATTACAAAAATTAAGCAAATATAAGAGAAAAAAAATCTTCAATATTTGAAAACCTGTTGTGAAAAACAAACTGCCGGAGCGCTTTTTTTTCAATGATGAATAGCACTAGAATGCTCCATTCTAATGCTGAATAGCACTAGAATGCTCCAATCTAATGCTGAATAGCACTAAAATACTTCATTCTAGTGCTGAATAGTACTACAATGCTCCATTCTAATGCTGAATAGCACTAAAATGCTCCAATCTAATGCTGAATAGCACTAAAAAATACTTCATTATAGTGCTGAATAGCACTAGAATGCTCCATTCTAATGCTGAATAGCACTAGAATGCTCCACTTTAGTGCTATTCACAAACATGTGCACTGCAATGTTTCTTTATTTTTTTTTCCAAAATAATTATAATTATTTAATAAAAAAAATATTAATTGAAGTCCTTCATTTATTGGCTCATTTAACAACCAGTATTTCTTTTTAAATGCAGGAAAAGTGCAGCATAAACTTGTTAAAAGAAATCAATGAGAAAAGAACTATATTGATGTACTATATATACTATACTCGTACATATGCAAAATATTCATCCCTGTCACGAATATATTTTTCATGAAACGATTGTCAAAGTTTCTCATTAGCTTTGTGAGTAATTTCCATAAAATTCTTTGAGAGTGAATTCACAAGCTTAATAAAAATTACGTCGACTATAATTCATAAAAAGTCTCGTCAATGGGAGAGAGAGAAAGAAACATGAAAGATGTTAGTTATAAATAAGTTAAATATAAGAAAACAAACTGTAAATTAAATCAATTATGATAAGAGTATTATAAAAGTTAGGTAAATTGTTTATCCCATATAGATTCTATTATATTATAAATTTGATTTAATTTAAAGTTTACTTTACCATTTTTAAAGTAATAATTTTTTTATATAAATCTTTCTCTTTACAGAAAAACTCGCTTATATCATTATTATTTTTCCCTCCGTTAAAAGTAGTCTATTCGATTTATTACACATAAAGATATCTGTAATGCAATATCTCGATGTATTACTTGTCCACTTCCACTACCACAAATCCGTTCCTTCAAATGCTTCTAATTTTCCTTTTAAACAAGTCATTTATAAAGTACTAGCAAATGGTTTACAATATAAACTATTACTTTCAAACAATTCACAATAAAAAATGTGTATCATTACTCGAAAAACACTGATTTGTGTTGCAAAAGTGAAATTCAGTAAAAATGTTTAAATCGTATTAAAAGGTAATGTGCAGTTATATAATTATTAAAAATATGAAACTCATCATACTAAAGTATCCCAGTTTCAGGATTTTGAAGAATTTCTTTGTAAATAGTGATGATCTGAGGAACGATTTTCATTTGTTTATTCATTCCCATTTATCAAATAATTTCCCATCTTTTTGTTTATGAATTTGTTACCTTTTTTAGTCTTAATTTGTGCAGAAATCTTGTGCTGAATTTTCCATAGAAGAAACGTTAAAACATATATCGTCCTATTTCACTAAAATGTTTTTTAATATTATTTTGGTTTTCGGTAGTTAGAATTGTTCGACAATCTCTAAAGGATCTTCGTCATTTTTTAAATATCTCTACCTCAAGAAACTCCATTAATTTTGTTAAAAACTGTTTTATTTTTGTATTCCAATTTTACTTTATATACTAAAATATATAAAAAAGAACATGTTTAACTTAAAAACGCAATATAGCCAACACTGTTGAAGCAGATCCGCAATGTAGCCAACACTGTTAAAGCCAACACGTTCCCAATTTCATGAATGTTTTTTGTATCCAATGTATTCCTTTTCTAAAATAACAACAACAAAGAAAGGAAAAACCTGTTGTATCTTACTTCAATTTATACAAAGCAATCCACGTACGGATGTGTTAATTTTTTATTGCATGTACACAAACTATTATTTTCAGTTAATTGAAGTAGCAGAGATGGAAAATTAAAAAATATCAGCATTTATGAATTAAATTTTAACATTTCATTTATTGATTTATGTACTTTTTTCGCTTTTACATATTTTAATTCTTCATTTCGGCTAATTAGTTCAACATCAAGCATTTTTCGAGGCAGCAAACAAACTTTATTTTGGTATAATAACTTCGCAAGAAAATTTTGGTTATATGCTTAAGCATGTGCAATCTTTATTTCTCAGGCTGCTTGCATTCTGTTAACGTTTTTTTATGTTGGTGTACTGTTTCAGCTACTCGTATATTTAGTTTGCTTGTGAGGGATATATGTACATATGTCCTGGACGACCGATGAAAATGTTACGAAAGTGATCAAAAATTGTTATGAAGAATAGTCGAATCACTGTTAGGAACGTGTGGCAGCGAATTTCCAAAATAGTTGAATTTCGACAACAACAAAAATCCCACCGTATTCATCGGGCATGACTTGTTTTGCATATCAAAACCTCTTCCAAGATTAAAAAAAAATCCTTGGAACAAGTGTATTTGTCACAGAGGGACTACTTTGAAGGTAGATTCGAATTGCAATATTATTTTCAAATATAATAATGCTTTTTTTGTTTAGCCTATAAAATACTCAAAGGAAATATATTTTGTCTTGACTCTTGAAGTACATTCTGTAACTTTGCGTGAAAATGTGCTCGCATTTGTGAGGCTAACAGAGGCGGACATTTATCTGATATTCTATTCTATACATAATTGCCGATATTAAATAAAGCATTTATCAAATTAAGATCCTTTCTCTTGCATTTAATCAAAAATTATAAACAAAACAAAGCAAAGTAGTATTCCTTCCGGGCGAAACCGGTACATACATATGTATGTATATGTTTCTATGACTCATCAAATATTTACACGCACAGAGCATATATATATATATATATATATATATATATATATATATATATATATATACATACATACATATGTGTGTATTTAAGTACATATGTATGCATCTATGTACATACCAACAAACAAGACATTTTTTTTAGTAATTTTTAATAATACCAAATGGCAGGTAGCATTTTAAAATTGTAAGTTTACATGTTTGGTAAGTGCAAACGTACATATGCATTTACAAATGCATGCATACACATACATATGTATGCAAGTGTGCGTTTAACATTTTAACACCTATATGCATTCTGAGATTGAATGCATACACATGTGCATTTCATTTGAACTCTTCAAGTAATTTCTTTTCGTTTCTTCTCTTACGTTTGTAACAATTATGATAAACATTTCTTCTTGCGTCTAAGAAATTCTCTTTTATTTTAGTTACTCTTCGAGACTCATTGTTTTTATTTTTATTTTACTTCACTTCTTTCTTTGTTACTGTTTAGTTTTTTTGTAAATGGATTGGGAGATGTTTTCATATGTTTTTATTTCGGCCGATCATATTTTTGGTTTTAATGTATTCTTTTCATTTGGTTTTTGTTTTTAGGGGGCTTAAATATTTATACATACATTGTTTCCATGTATTGGAGACTAATAACATATGCAGACATATATACATTCATGTATAAATATGTACACATGCCTGTAACAGCAGACTGCATGAAATATTGCTGACTTCGTTGTTGCTGTTGTTTTTTTTTATTTATTAAGAATTGGCATTTCTAAAGTCTGGTTAATAAACTTTTGCGCAATTATTCTATTAATGTAGAAGGTTTAACAACATTTCACGCACATTAAATGAAAGAGAAATGGGTAGAATGGGTAGACAAATAGGTAGATGGATAAAAATAAGAGATTTTACACCTGTTTAGTGTTGCCACCAAAAATATTTGTCTTCGTATTCCCCAATTTCTAATATATCGATTCATTTTAATTTAGTTTAACTGTCTTATACCTGTAATGACTAATTACAGTTTGGAGTATAAAATTAACTTGACTTTTTCCTTGTGTAGCTACTAACATTTTATTATACACAAAAATATCTAATACTATATCTAATATAATTTCAACAAAACAAAAAATATAAAATTTTTTTTATTTAACAGCACAAACAATTTTTTGGTCAAAATGTTTCAATTTTATCTTCTTGTTAATTCTGTGCTATGTGCCAGAATACAACTAAGCTAGATGATCGCAGATGTCATTTGCTTACGTTTCGGTACAAATTATGTAAGCTATTATAAAATCCTCCTAATTAACATCCGTCCTCAAATAAAACTTGATATCCCCATATAAGGGACAAAAGCGCTTATAATCAAGAGCAGACAAAATAACTCATTTCATACAGTACGTTTAACTGGCATTTTTAATGCCTTAAATTTTTTTTCAATCTTTTTTGATTTATTTATATTTCGAAATAATTTGTATCTCAACAAAATGCAGATTTCTGCATAATATGTACATATATATAAAATTTTAACGATACTACAATCAATATTAACGAAGAGAAAAATTATTATATAAAAGGTAATTGATTGTGTAGAAACATTTTAAATAAACGATAAACTAGTCATTTCTTATCTTACAACTAGGGAAATAATAATTCATATTTCAATATATTTCTTCTGTTATAAAGGAGGGGAATTTACTTTATCAGAAAACTGAATAAAACAACAATAAAAAATAAACAGCGATAAAAAAGCAAATAAATAAGAGCCTAAGAAAATAAAATTAAGACAACACCAATCAGCGTTTATTTATTTTTTTAATGTCGGTATGACTAAATTTATAATTATGTACTATAAAAATGCATTTCAAGTAAAAAGAAATATTATAGATGCATTTGTTTACAATTTCGGAAGTTAAGCTTCGAAACAATATAAAAAATTAATGTTTGTACTCGTACTTATCTGCTTTGAAATAATATACGCATCTACTACAATGTACATATTTATATAATATACATATGTATGTACATACATACATATATAGTACTTAAACATTATTATTGAAAAAATACGCTTTTTTATTATTGAAAAAAAAAGCTGACATACATATTATGTACTTCCGTAATGTTAAATTTCTATCTTTGAAATTATTACTTAAAAGTAATTGAATATTCAATAATTCCATTTCAATACTCCACCCTTTGTCAGAAATACAGTTGAATTTCTACATGTTTTTAATACATGATTTTACATAGACAACTGTTCATCATTTTTAATGAATTTTATAATTATGTATATATACACTCATTTATAAAGATAAAGTTTTTATTCGTAAGAGGCTCATTAAATAACTTTTCGTAGAAAAACATTTTTATTAACCTCCGAATCACTTCAAGGGTTATATGTATGTACATATGGACCAACCGACATATATCCATGTGTATGTTGTGTCCTTCTTTCATATAAATATTGTGACCTTTTTCCAAGGTACAACAAAAAATTAAGATATCTGTGTTTAAATAAATAAACTCTCTTGGGTTATTTTAAACAATATATTAATATGGTTTGCCAAAAAAAAAGTCGAATTTCACAAGGAAAATTGCTCAAGTATTTGCATAAAATCTATTTTTGACTCTGTTCAATAGTAAAATTTATTAAAAATTTTTTTTTCTTTTGAGGAAGGCATGCAGCAATCAACAAATAATCTATTTCAAATCTATTTCATGAATTATTGGATAATTGTTATATTTTGTTTGTAGCTTTTAAAAACTTTAAATATACATACATACATAAAAAATTAAAAGATTTCTGTAACAGAAATCCGCTTCAAGTGTGGATCAAACTTCTTTTCTGTTTTCTGTAGTAAAACTATTTGTTTTTAATTTCCTTTCAATTATGTTTTAGATAACACTTAAGAAAACGTATTTTAATATCAATAACACTGCTCTAGTTAAATAAACGTTTTCTTTTAATTTTGGATTTCGTACAAAAGCAAGACGAAGAAAAAAAAATTACAAAGAAATTAATATTAAGAGCAATATTTTTCCAAACTGTAATTTCTTATGAAATTTTCCAATTCTGTATTCTATTTCAATAATTAGCACATTTCAATATTTCTCCCTTTGTATCTAAAATATTACATTTTAAGATACATACATATATAACAACTTGTACATACCTTTGGCAATTCCCTTTTACGTCTGAAAATAACACCATCATTCTCTATATAATCGGGTACAGCTTTGCGATTTGAAAAATTAAATACCATAGAAGTATTTTCGGCTGGTGCTGCTGGAGGCGTCTGGCGGCGTTTACGCATGGCCCACAATGGACTATTTGTAGCACTTACAACTGAAGGTTTGATCATTTGATGATCCAGACTAGTTGTGGGAGAGAATGAGGCCACTGGATTTGTTGCAGTAATTGTGGAAGATTTCTTTAAATCATTTATGCGATTCTTTTCGACTTCTTGGGATGTCAACGAAGTGTTTGCGGAATGTTTAATAGTCTCCATGTTGTTTTCAGGCAATTTTTGATTTTGTTGTGGTTGGGTATTGACGCTTGCTTCGTTTTTCGTTTCTTCGTTTACAAAATCGTTGTTGCTATTATTGTATGGGTATTTATTATGGCGTAGGCATGCGTCACCATCACTGCCGCCACCTCCGCCGCCGACACCACCAATACTAACGTTATTCACTGATGGCTCGTGGTTATCGCTGCTGTTGTCGCTGCTGCTGCTACTGCTGCCTACACTAGAGTTATCGCTTTTACTAGTTGTTGTTGTATCTTTCAATTTTAATTTGCTTAACTGTTTGCTTAAAGCTGTAATTGGGGAATCTACCTCAAATTTCTCTTTGATATAATCTCTTTTAATATTAACAAGCGGAAACTCCATATCTATCTCTTGCGATAGAAATTTTTGTTTTGAAGAGAAGTTTTCTTTTTGCTTAAAATCTCTTTCAGTGTTGAGTTTTTGCCTGGGTATTATGTCCGGCGTGTGATCTGATAAGGTATTGTTTGTTTTCAATGCTGTTAAAGAGTCATTTGTATTATTAGCGGACGTAACCGCAGCCATAGTCTTTCTGCCTAATGGGGATTGTAATAGATCATTGGCTTGGGGAGTAGTAGCTTTTAAAGATTTAGTCAATGTTGGTGTATTCATTTTTTTTGTTGGACTCAAAGGTTTTGGAAAAATTACTGCTGGTTTCTGTTCTTTTATGATGTTTTTAAAAGTCTCCACTTTGCTGGCAACATCTCCTTTGGAATTACTGCGATTGGTAACACGAGGTCGACGATTGGATGTCGCTTCAAACATTTTTAATGTCTGCTTAACTAAGTCTGGAGGTGGCCTTTCGGTATCATCAATTATAGAGGTTAGTCTTTTTGGTGGCATATGATCAGTCCCTTGGAGTAACCTTTCTCGCGCATTGTGTATTTTATTTTCAATAGTCACACAGGTTGGTGTGGATTTGGTATGCCATGGTGATTTTTCACTCAACAATGCCTCCACTGAACGAGCGCGTTTCAGTGAATCATTTCCCCGTTTTAAATGACGCGATCGTTTATTGTACGAAGTTTCTGTAAAGGTGACACCCACCCCGTTGGAACCCTGAGTATTGTTGGAAAATCGTTTATCTTGGCCATTGTTAACAGAAGTTTTCAAGATGCCTGTCTTCTTGTTCTCAATAATATGAGAGGCGCCATTCTGCTCATCTTTCCCAATTACTTTATAGACAAAACCTTGATTTTCTATATCTTCATCAACTATCTCTTCAATCTCATCTTCATCGCAAATTTCTTCGTCTTCTGTGTTATCCGGCAAATTATTTAAGCTTGTAGACCGTCTTAATTGATCTTTATTTAAACGTTGCTGCTCCATAGACTCTCTTAGCGCCAAACTCAAATACCGACACCGCAATTTTGATACTATGCCCGGACCATAACTCAAATCCTCACTATTGTCTAAATCTGTATCCCCGCTACTGTCAACACCACCACCAGCACGATTATTTGTGGGATTTGTGGCATGCCATGTTGAGGTAATTGGATTCAAATGTGTGGCGCTATTTTGTGTGGATTTTTTCATTTCTTGTACAGCCACCATTTTCTTTTTGATTGCACAGTTAGTTGATGGTGTTGCTGCTGTTGCTACTATTGAATGTGAAGATGATGATGACGATGTTGTTGTTAAGCAAGATGTTGAGCTAGAAGTTGGTAATGGGTGCGAGATCTTGGTAGGGGATTTCAAATCCGATATAATACCACAACCACCACCTATGGTATTTTGCTTAAATACAATAGTTTTTTTCGTATTCAATTGTTGTTCGTTTTTAATAAATTGATTTTCTTGTAATTTCTGTGATATTTTAACTACACTGCTACAATTATTTTGATTATTACTAATATTACCACTAACACTAATACCACCAATAGTTACACTATTATTTGTATTATTAATATTATTAGAATTGCCCGTAGTGTCTGCCGCACACACTAAACGTTCACTCTCGCATTTATTAAGCGACTGATTTGCTAAATTCCCATTTGCTCCACTTATGTTGTGGTATTGTTGTGTTGTTTTATTTATTAATTTCTCTCTATCAGTCTCAACTCTCTTTAGCATTGATGATGATGATGATGAAGAAGACGAAGCACTAGTATTTGTAGTTGTAGTTGTAATGTTATAAGTAGAACCCGTTAAACGAGTTGCCATTTGTTGTTTATTTGTAATAATAGCTGTTGTTGTTTTTGTTTCATCTTTTAATACTTCTTTGGTTTTCCTATACGTTTCAAAATGTTCTTCTTGATTTTCTTCCATCTTTTTTTTATTATCTTCTTGTAGTTGTTTTACCTTGCACTCTTTATTTTTTAGCTTTTCTTGTTGCTGCTGGTGAGCAGTGATCTCTTCTTTGGTTGAAAGTGTAGTTGCTATTGTTGTTGATGCCGATGACGATGTTGTTACTGTATATTGACCTTCAAACAATTTTTCAGCGTTTTCTTTAAGTGGGGACGATGATGTTGTAGATGATTTAATATTTGCAGCCGGCTTTACTGTGTTGGTGCTATTTGTTGTATTATATCGTTTATTTACCTTTGTTGTTGTGTTTGCAAATGGCAATAATGAAGTTTTATTGTAATCTTTGGTTGAGCAGACTTTTTGTACGCCATCTGCAAGTAATAAATGCATACACAAATACATAAGTATAATAAAGAATGTTGAATAGAATAAGGAAATGTTCCTATAAGAACATATGTACATACATATGCACATGTGCATACGTGTGTATACGTACATACATACATACATATGTAAGTACGTATGACCATATCTACAAACAATAACGATTACTCGCATGCAAATGGCAGTACCTAAAAAAACTCATAACTCATAGCCATACAACATACATATGTATGTACATGCATACATATCGCTGGTATCAAGTAGAAACCCTTACCTCAAATAATTGTCTTTAGAGAAGAGGTGATAATACAACACAAACTGAATTGATCATAATAGGTATCAACTTGTGAAATGTTTATTTTTGATAGCATTATAAGTTTTTGTGACAAGATGAATATTCGTGATATGTTTTATAATCACTGAAAAAAACTAGCTAGGGTCTTTCTGCTTGATACTAGCGATATGTACATACATACATATGTATCTACATGCGTGCATATGCATGTATGTACAAGTATTTGCATTTTACCAATCTCCTCTTAATCGCTAGATCTCATATTATTCCTGACATATATGACCGAAAATCGAATCCCGTTAATATCAAACAATCTATCTAGTCCAACAAAACAAGTATTAAAACAACAAGCATTAGTCTTTTATGCAACATTTACAAATATGCAACATTAAAACATAATTATATCATTTCTAACTGGGTACAAACTCTATGTACTTATGTGAGAAAATTAAAATTGTGATAATCAAAGGTTTTCAATTTGTATACCTATTGATTATCAAAATTTTGAAATAGTTTCAACAAATTGTTAAGTATTTGAAATTCTATATTTCCTATACATTTCGCCAACGTTGTGCTTTATTGACATGTTTGGCCAGTTAAAAAATTTTGCAACGGTAACGCTGTCTGCAAAAGTGACTCACTATTATAATTTCTAGTGCACACTAGTGCATTTTTCTTAAAAATTCAAAGTATGTAGACACAAATACATACATGCTTACATAGAATATAAAAGTTAGTTATTAATAATATCATCCCCATTCTTAACAAGAGTTAACCCTTTTTAAGTTTGCAAAACAAGTCTAAAGGTAAAACTGCTAACGATTTATTTAAATACTTGTTTGTTCGTATGAGTAACGCAACCACTAATTGGCGCCATGGGCACGCGTTTTAATTAACTGCAAACAGCTGAACTTATTACTTTGCATATGTTTTTTGTAAGCAAAATCATATTCAAGTCATAACTGTATCCTTTACGTATGTAACTATACAGTTTGTTTCGTAATTATTTACAACACATTAGGTCGGACTTTAAAATTTTTCATTATCTGTAATGGGTACCTGTATTATGACCCAAATACTTAATTTCTTGATACCTACGGAGCCGTCTACTTTCTTATCTATTAGCAGGCAATAGTCGTTTGCGTATTTTGGCGATTACATACATACATTTCACTTTATGGCCAAAAAAGTTTCTAGTGTTTTCTTTGGTCATAAGTATTATTTGTTATAATAATCTTCGTTGGTTGTAAAAATTATGGCAGCCTGTATTAACATGTTATTACATTGTAGAATTATGGCATGATCTTAATTTTTATTTCGTTAAGGCAATAGCACATATTATAAAAATTTTACTAGAGATATGAGAAATATCCTATTTATTATTTAAATACATACAAGATATGTACATGCATAATACACGCCTTTAATAATTTCATATGATTCCAAAATCTCATTTTCTCTATCAATAATTTTGGATTGTTAAATATATTGACTGTCTAGAATAGAGAGCGAAAGTGTCTCTGCTTATTGATTTTTTTTTTTAATATACTCGTACGCAATCAAGTGTGTGCTTCCAGACAAAATATGTAAGTGGGATAAGAACATTAAAATAAAAAAAAAACAAAAGTCACATGTGTGCATGGGGTAAATACTATATGCATATGCAAATGCCCTACAATATATGTATGCATGTGTAAAACTTTTGATATTAACAACTTTTGAATGACCTGTCTGCCTGTGCGTCAATAAATGTATGCTACCTATGTTTTATGTACCTATCCTATGTTTTTGTTGTTATTTTTCTAATTAGAACGTTGACTATTGGAAAACATAAAGTGTAAAATATTTTGCAAGCTTGACACTTATTTTCCTATACATGTAAACATACATATGCATATAAACAGATAAGGATTTCATTTTGTTCATTATTACTATACCAGTGCTGCATTGATTTGCATTATTACTAGTTTGTGGTATTTATGCCCTTTTTTGTCAGTGTAAATCCATGTCTTCTTGCCAATCTTTTTGTTATGTGTACATTTACATATAAAATTATAGCTGATTTTTAACTGCTGCTGTCTTCCCAGTTATTGGTGTTTATGGACTTTATTATTAAAATAATAACTGTTTGCTTAAAGCTGTAATTGGGGAATCTACCTCAAATTTCTCTTTGATATAATCTCTTTTAATATTAACAAGCGGAAAGTCCATATGTATCTCTTGCGATAGAAATTTTTGTTTTGAAGAGAAGTTTTCTTTTTGCTTAAAATCTCTTTCAGTGTTGAGTTTTTGCCTGAGTATTATGTCCGGCGTGTGATCTGATAAGGTATTGTTTGTTTTCAATGCTGTTAAAGAGCCATTTGTGTTATTAGCGGACGTAACCGCAGCCATAGTCTTTCTGCCTAATGGGAATTGTAATAGAGCATTGGCTTGAGGAGTAGTATCTTTTAAAGATTTATTCAATGTTGGTGTATTAATTTTTTTTGTTGAACTCAAAGGTTTTGGAAAAATTACTGCTGGTTTCTGTTCTTTTATGATGTTTTTAAAAGTCACCACTTTGCTGGCAACATCTCCTTTGGAATTACTGCGATTGGTAGCACGAGGTCGAAGATTGGATGTCGCTTCAAACATGTTTAATGTCTGCTTAACTAAGTCTGGAGGTGGCCTTTCGGTATCATCAATTATAGAGGTTAGTCTTTTTGGTGGCATATGATCAGTCCCTTGGAGTAACCTTTCTCGGGCATTGTGTATTTTATTTTCAATAGTCACACAGGTTGGTGTGGATTTGGTATGCCATGGTGATTTTTCACTCACAATGCCTCCACTGAACGAGCGCGTTTAAGTGAATCATTTCCCCGTTTTAAATGACGCGATCGTTTATTGTACGAAGTTTCTGTAAAGGTGACACCCACCCCGTTGGAACCCTGAGTATTGTTGGAAAATCGTTTATCTTGGCCATTGTTAACAGAAGTTTTCAAGATGCCTGTCTTCTTGTTCTCAACAATATTAGAGGCGCCATTCTGCTCATCTTTCCCAATTACTTTATAGACAAAACCTTGATTTTCTACATCTTCATCAACTATCATCATCTTCGTCGCAAATTTCTTCGTCTTCTGTGTTATCCGGCAAATTATTTAAGCTTATAGACAGTCTTAAACGTTGCTGCTCCATAGACTCTCTTAACGCCAAACTCAAGTACCGACACCGCAATTTTGATACTATGCCCGGACCATAACTCAAATCCTCACTATTGTCTATATCTGCATCCCCGCTACTGTCAACACCACCACCAGCACGATTATTTGTGGGATTTTTGGCATGCCATGTTGAGGTAATTGGATTCAAATGTGTGGGGCTATTTTGTGTTAACTTTTCATTTCTTGTACAGCCACCATTTTCTTTTTGATTACACAGTTAGTTGATGGTGTTGCTGCTGTTGCTGCTGTTGCTACTGTTGAATGTGAAAATGATGATGACGATGTTGTTGTTAAGCAAGATGTTGAGCTAGAAGTTGGTAATGGGTGCGAGATCATGGTAGGGGATATCAAATCCGATATAATACTACGACCACCACCTATGGTATTTTGCTTAAATACAATAGTTTTTTTCGTATTCGATTGTTGTTCGTTTTTAATAAATTGATTTTCTTGTAATTTCTGTGATATTTTAACTACACTTTATTATTTTGATTATTACTAATATTACCACTAACACTAATACCACCATTACCATTATTTATTAATATTACCATTAATTATTATTAAAATAATATTGACGATTTAGCAAAATGTGTTTTGTTGCTGTTGAAAAATGAAAAACAGGCTTAACAATGCCTTAATAATCTATACATACTTATATTTATTGATCAAGTGTTGTTTATATGGATGTTATTATATTCTTCTTTTTTTCATTGTTATGGATTCCCATCTATGAACATATCAAGACACAAAACAGACCTAAAGACAGTCACTCACATGCGTGAGGACACACAACAACATTACGATAACTTTAACAACACACTATCAAATCTATGCAACAAGAAATATAAGTGGAGTATAAAAATATAGTGACAATTGCGAAGAGAATAGTAAAACACGTGCTACACATTACACATTATATTATTCGATCCTAATAATCAACTTCGTCTTATAAAAACTACTAACACTCAGGTCTCTCAATATCCACTAACAACCAACTCAAAAATTAATTTTGACAGAGTGTATTATCGCGCGGTTTTAGTCAGAAGCGTTTTACTCTCCACTTCTACTTAAATTTACATGAGCATGTGTTATTAAAGTTTAATTATTAAGTGTACGATGCTTAAGTGAGATTATTTTATCGGACAGTTCATGTTTGAAGGCCTACTATAACTCTACGCTCCACTGTACTATTTTTAAATTCAAAACTATTCATGCTTTTCTTATCTTCAAACATATGTTTATTGAAAGCAACTTAAATAATTAAAGTTGATAATACCCTGCACTATTTATTTACTTAAGACCTCGTAGCAACATTTTGGTTTCTTCTACTTACTCGCACAATAGAAGTGCAGCAAACACATACTTTCAATATGGTTTTTTGAACATATTGAGTCATTTATCCAGACATTTTTCGTTTGCTCCTCAATCAGTTTTGTTGTACAATTAATAAAAATAATAATATGGTTTAAAACCCAAAATAAATTACATTTATAATGCATTTATATGAACGAAATATATATAAAGGCACGTTTATACTTTCAAATATTTGCCCGAAATAGCGTAACGATTATATTATTCAAATAATAAAATTTTTGTATTATTGTTCGAGGTAAAAAATTCAAGCGATCTGGACCTCTATCCTTTCAAATGAAACATTTAGTATAGGTAAAATCGTATATTAAGAACTCTAACAAATTAGTATTGGCTGCCAAAAATTATTTACAATATATTATGCTAAATTAAAATTGTAAATCGAGGGAGAGATGTGCCTCAATATATTTCTCCCCAAAGGTGCAATTATCTTAAGCTTCACTTTTGCTATTAAAATCAAACACACCCTTTGGCAAGTTGTACTAGAACACACCCTTTAAATGAAAACAGATATCATGCCAAAGAATATTATAATTAATTTGCAGGTACACGAATAACAAACAGGAAATGAGCTCTATAATAAAAAAAAAACATTACACATTTTTCAAACGATATACATGTAACCACTTGTAAATTTCTGGCAACCTTATTTCCGAAAATAGTTGATAAAATAGAAATACAATAAACAAAGAACCTGTTATATGGCAACACTAAATTTAGTGCAGTGAATTTAATGCAACCTGACCTTGACAGGTGATATTTATAAAACAGAACAAGCTCTGCCTCCTCTTTTCATACACTCATACAGAAACGTGCAGAATTAAAGCAGGAAAAAAACCTGAAGTTTAGATTATATACATATGTATGTACATATTTTGAGTTTATTTTTAAAAAGTTCTTTTTAGATCTATAATCTGGTTTAATTTGTTAAACAAACATCAAAATATTGCTAAAACAGGAAACAAAAATTTATATAAAGATTTGAAGTTGTTGCTGATTCCAAAAACAAGCTTTGTTACAGTTTTTTGTCGGAGGGTAGTTTTTTTATAGCAAATATGCAGTTTGTAAATAATTATAATTGGGGTATTCAGACTGTGTGCTATTTAGTCATATTGTCATAGACGAGTTTAAAATAGTTGTTTTTGTGGTGTATACAAATAAGTCATAAAATAATAGCACTCTTTCAGGTATATTTTTTTGTCACAAAATAGCTTCCTAAAGATCTGAGTCGAACGGCTGAAAATCTTTAAGCGGTAGAACATGTTTGCCGAAGATACTTTTATATGACTCACGACAAAAATGGCTTAAAAATTATACCTATATGTTTGACATTAAATCACATTTTTATAACATAAAAAAGATTGAAAGAGAACTAAATCACAAAAAACTAAATAAGTAGCTGACAGCCACTGAACCTTTTCCCGTATGCCGTCGTAAAAAATGTGTTCAGCTCTTATCAAATGTATTATTATTTTATCAGCTGATCGATGTTTGAAATAGCATACGAAATTATGACGGAATATTCACACTAGTCATATTTTTTGTGCTATTATTTAATAACTTTATGATAACAGTATGAATCCCCCAAATATTTGTTTAAGCAATTGAATGTTGTAAGGAATATAGTATGTATCACATACATACATATAAAAGCAAGAACACTGGTGAAATTTAAAACGCCCTTCCACTTCGATCCTCACAATTTATTCGTAAATGATTTATTTTCCGTTGATGTTTTAATAACAATATTTCATTACAACACGAGTGCTTTTGGAATTTCAACAATATGTAGGTACATGCTACATATTTAATCAAAAGTTTTTATTACATTGATAATTTTTTTTAATTTAAAGAAAAGCCAATTGTTAAAAAAGTTGATATAATATACAAATCAAAAATGTCTTGATTGTTTTTAAGTAATTAAAAGATATTAGATAATGAAAATCAAATAATTTTATCAACCATGTTTAATTAGAGATTTCAAAACAATCATTAAGAATGATAAGATGTTTTTCAACAATTCACTTCTACAATAGTCATTTGAGGACCTACAAAGTACAAATATTTATGTAAATTTCGTAAATTTATAAGCTGTATTGCTATTTGTAAAGTCGCCTACAGCTTTTAAATAACGAACAATTACTTCTGACAGCCTGTTACTACTCTCTCAGACGTGAGATATATCAAGAGGCTGTTAGAAATGGTCAATCTCTTATTTTGTCTTATTTTTGATATCTTGACACGACCTTGGCAAATAGTTACGGAATAAAGGGTATTATTATTAATGTTATTGTTAAAATACATTGACCTTGAAATAGCTATTTTTGGTTTGAATACTTTACTTATGTTATCCTGGTATTAGTTTCACAAAAAAAAGACAATCAACACTTCCTGCTCTGTTCCAAATGAGAACTTAAAAACAAAAATAACAAAAAATATATATGTATATATTGATGCCTGATTATTACGGAAGCTCGAACGTGTTACAGACCAACCTAAATTGGAGCGTTGACCGTTGCGTTAGAAACATAAAGTTTGAATGTATGTACTGCAAATACGTACTCTACTGTTAACGCGACGTTCAACACTCTGATTTAGGTTGAGCTGTCATATACAAATAATTTTACTCATATTTACTTCTGTAATAATTTTTTTTTATTATTTTGAAATAAACTTCCTGTTAAACTTATTGCCCCACTTGTTTTTTAATGTAACGGCTTTTATTATCGTCTTTGGTTTCTGTTATATTTTTACAGCCACAATATGATCTTATATCGATATTTAAAAAATATTATAAACAAAGCAGAGAATATGAGTAATAAAAAATACCACAATCAAAAAAAATAAAACTCTGAAAAACATATGTTAACAGACAAAACTGTAACAATATACAACAAAATGCAACACAATTGGAAAAAAATTGATCCGTCAGTGTTCAGAGCTGTCAAATGGGGTTTTTACATCCTTTACTATAGTTGGAAAGATTGTATATGTACATAAATTTCTCAAGCAATAGCATAAATATATAATTTTTAATAATTTCAAAGAGAAATTTCTTCATACTTATCAAAGGTATATTTCCACATATTTACATACTTATGTATGTATATAAGAAACACACAAACATAGATACATATGTATTTATGTACATATTATATATTCCAAGATTTTTCTATTGATGGTACGACATAGTAAAAGGTATTAATTTTACCAAGGCGTAAATTTTATAAGCTTTTGTTGGTAATTATAAAATTTATGTGAAATCTTTTTAAGGTTTCCATAACACATGAAATATTCTCAACGGTAATTCATATTTTCGATTTTGTTTAAGTATATATAGATACATACATGCGTACATACATATGTACGCACATGTGCATACTGTATTGTCCATAAGCATGTTTAAAATGATATGATTTTAAAAGGTAAAATCTTATCGTTTTTTGTGTAGAGCTTAAAATATACAACATTTCCATTGTTCTAATCACTCAAGAATTTTATTTTGATGTGATAAAATCAATAACCTTTTTTTTACACAAACTGTATATTCACAGAAAAACTTAATAGTGGTCAAGAAATTAGGTGACATACTAAATTAGTAGCATAGATTTATTGAGTTAGTTTAAAGTGAAAACTTTCTTGTAAACTTTACAGCAAACGCACTATAAATGAGATAAATGATGCTGAGAAAAAAAAAACAGCTGGAATATCTCCAATTTCAGCCAATGTTGGCTGCAGCTTATTGCAACATTTTTAATAAAAACAATACTTTTTATATTATGTTATGGAACTTGTGTATATTATCTAAAGTTCCTACTGATTATAGTCACCTAACAAGTGGTAATAAGTAAAAATACACATGAGTATTGGTGATGAAGGTGTAGCGGCATTCGAAAAACTGACGTTCTCCTCTGCTGTGTAAGTTGACTATTTAAAAACTTAAGTTGAGTTTCCCTTGTGCTTTAGAATATTTATAATTTAGGAATTTATTATAATCTTTAAGTTTATTAAAATACTTTGTACTGGTATTACTGATAAATTTTCTCTTTTTAAACCAATTTCATTTCTAAAACCCAAATATTTATTATACATTTTTTTAATACTGATTTAAAAAAACCGTTAATATTAAGAAAAACAAAAGCAGCTATGTACAACAAAAATTAACATTTACAACAAATGAATACAACAACCATGTTTACTTGCATTGTTGACTATAATGAAAACTACTTGAAAATTTCAACAATTATATGCACAAAATGCAATATATATTAAAAAGAAGAGAAGAAAAAATAGCATGTAAGAAAAAAACCGTAAACAAACTCTCATAGTAAGTAAAAGAAGAGAAAATCACGATAATACTAGTGCTTCGAAATTATTTATGATGGATTATTTTATTTGAACATTCCAAACAAAGAAATGGAGAAAAACTCAACTTCGTGGGTCTTAAGTGAACGTTAAACTGGTCGAATTATCAAAAGCACTAGTGATATGAAATTGGATTTTTTTCCTCTTCTATTAAATATATATATATATATATATATATATATATATATATATATAATTTATTAATAGTGTTTCATCAATGATTTTGGCTGGTATTGATATTTATATTTATGCACGAATATATTAAAGATTCTATTGATTTTTAATTTTATTTTCTCTTGTAATCACAAACAATGAAGAGTTGTCAAGGGAAGTTAATATATTTCATTATTCCAAATCTGGATCATGTCGTATAGTTGTCAGACATATTGTTATGCAAATGTTGTTAAGATTTGTGTTTTATATTTCATTTAAGTAATATTTGGGGATAAAGTCAGCGGTATGTAATTTATGAAACACAAAAAGAAATTTTTTTTGCCTTACAGATCAGGCTTTACATGTCTTTTGTATTTTAATAGAAAAAAAAACAATAATAAAACTTTTATATCTTGTAACTTATTTATATACTACTAGGCCAAGGTTAATAAATTGGCGGTAAGGTGCGCATAGCGACGTCATTATTGGCTAAATAGTTAAATAGTCTCAAGGATGAGATATATATTATGTTTCTATCTTCCAGAATAAAATGTGTCATTGAAAAACAACGTTCGTCTACCAACGTATAAAGTCCTGTTTGGGGTAAAAAACATCATATTTTTAACTAGATACCGCAAATAAATACTCCAAACTGTGTACAAGGTATATACAGTGCTGTTAGTAATCCAAACCCTCCTTTCAGCGTTGCCATAATATTTTGCAGAATGTGTTTTTATTTTTGTTCTCTTCCGAACATGATAATTGACTTTATATAATATTTATTTGTAGTATTTACCATATAATTGCTTCTATTTAATGAAATTCCATATTGAAACTTCAAAAAAAAGATTGTCAAGTAATTTATCAACTTTAGACATTGACCTACAATTAAATCTGTCTTACAAATGCAAACATTGAACATACAGACAGACGTTTCAAAAGTCTAAGGCATTACTCAAAGAATATAAAAACGTTGCTACAATTTCTAATTTATATACAAATAACTGCTCTTATATCCTAAAGATAACAAAATATGATAATGATCTTGATCGTAAACAGTGTTTCTTTCATTGTTTATTGATTTTATTATTTTACTTTTACTACGACATATTCTATTTTGTTACAATTCTTTGGCCACCCTCACACCTTCGATTTTTATTTTAATTAAACTGTAAAAAACAATTAAAACAATCATGCAGTAAAGCAGATCAGGAAACTTTTACACCATATTCATGTCAGTTTAAATCTGGTTATCTAAAAAAAAGAGATTATGGTAGCACTACTACAACGCTTTATTAGCAATATTAAAAGCAGACATTTTTCGTCAATCAGAAATTAGTTTTGCACATACGAGCGTAATTTTTATTGTACACCATGAGTATCCTCATTATTAATTCATAATTTTCCCCTTTGATTTTTCTTGACGTGTGACTGATCACAGCATATAATAAGCAAAATAAACATCATTAACAACAATAAAACAAACATATGTACATGCATATATCCACATATGTATGTACATAAGTTTTTTTTTATCATTTATAGCTTTTACTTAAGTTGATATTTAAAGCTGTAAACAGTCATCTTGAATAAGAATAAATACATAAATATATGGTATAACACGTTTCTCGTTGCTTGATAAAATGTTAATTATTCGTGTTATGATACTTTGGGAAACGATCTTTTTTAAAATAATTTTAGCAAAAGAAATGCTTAAGCATTAATTATAACGGAAGTATTATGCATATGAATTTTTATGAATATTAATTTAAACTTCAAATCAAAAGAAGTAAATACATAAATACATGCATATGTTGTAAATTAATTTGCGTAAACATTTGTTTTAAATGCTAATTTACAGCTTTCTAGCTTACAGAAATATTTACATATGCATGTATGTAAATTAATTAAAGCTATATAGAAATATGAAACAGATTTAATATAGTTAACACGATGAAAAATAAAATATGCAGTTTAATAATTATATATAAAGAAAGCAGAAATCAAAGTCTAAAAGCTACATTTAGTGCAATATTTAAAATTCCAGCAGCATTATAACTGGACCACGAAAATTTTTGGGTAATTAATATAATAAAAAATGTTTCGTTTAAAATAGATACATACATATATTTTTAAGTAAATGTTTGAAAACAGTTTACAACTTTTAAAACTTTACATTTTTGTGAATTTATCGCAATTTTTATAAGTTATTTTTCTATTTTTCGATTACATAATTGCTGTTTTATAAAGATAAATTTTTATTAATAGTTTAAACTTAATGTTATAAATAAAAATTCATAATATACATTCCACTCTTGTGTGCATTCATCCTCAGATCTGGGTTTCGTTTCTCAAAACTAACAGTAGTTAGTATCTTTAAAAAAATATATATTGTAGTTTTGTGGGTATTTTACTTGCAGATTTGTGAGTAGTAGTTTTGAGAAACGTATGAGTGAATTCAAAACATTTTTATAATCTTCAGAATTAAACATTTTCAAATCAGAATCATTAAAAACTCTATAGACACACTTAATAATAGTTCTTGTACTTTCTTATGGCTGCAAATAATCTTCAGAATTAAACATTTTCAAATCAGGATCATTAAAAACTCTATAGACACACTTAATAGTAGTTCATGTACTTTCCTATGGCTGCAAATTACTACACAAAATAATGCATAATAGTTTATTATAAAAATACGACTTTTAATAATAGATCAGATTTAATATACATACATATATTTTTTTATTCGGCCTAATTTTTATTTATTTTAAATTTTATATAACTTTTTATTGTTTTAGTTAAAACAACTATAAACTGTTTTGTCAACAACCCTTAAGGTATACTTCAAAATATTAATAAGTATGAAATTGTTATAACACTGTTATAATAATATTTTACATACAACAGACCTGGAGAACTTGTATAATTATACAAAATAATTTTATCAGGCTGATTTTTTTCATTATTCGAAAATCTGATATCTGCATATCACTCACTTTAAATCAAGAAGTGGCAACAGTTATTACAAAGAAATCTATTTATTATTACAATTGTTAAAAAAAGCTTCTAACGAGCCATATAATACCAAACTACTGGCATATTTATTTGCTTTGATACGTTTTCTATAGCTTTTTTATTCGAGGCTGATTGATGACATATTATAAGGTATGACGATACGATTGTTGTAACAGTCACTGCTTGATCACTCTAATTTTTAATAGCCTGATCCTCTGATATATCCTGCTCAAAATCTTTTTTTTTGGTAACCATATGTAGTGGGTTTTTCGAATTATCATGATTTTTTTTTAAAATGCGGCCTTCACATTTCAACATAAGCTTAGACCTAGACAGAAATTGTTTAGTGACTATTTCACTTCTAGAATTTGCTTTACTTAATTAAAAACTGAGTACAACTGGAACCATATTTAATTAGTTAACAAAATATTCGCATCTCAGCAGTTTAGCAATTGCTTTATAACACAATATTTAAATGTTGTTCGCGGAAGTCAAACTAGTGCATTGAGATTATAAACATATACGTACGTATATTAACATGCATGATGGTATGTATGCATTTAGCCACTAGTTAATAACCGCTTTATATCAAACTTAATTTAGATGGACTTTGTAATTTTTTTTTTATAATATTTGTCTTTTACAAAAGACTTTCAACATTAATTGGTATTAAAATATACTATTTTGCTTATGCAATTGTGTTAAGTTGTTATACATATATGATTTTATTTAACTTGGTTATCAAGTAGATAGCTGGTTGTTAACCGCTATAGAGAACAAAGTATACAAAATTATAAATATGTTTGCAATTTAAAGCACATGCATAAATTTAAAGCGCAATGTAATAATTAATTGAAATTGCTAATTAAGAGCTTTTGTTTTGTAAGTGTTGATTTTGAATTGACTCTTGTATATGAATATTGTTTTTGCACAGTCAGCAAAATGATATTTTAAAACGTTGAATAAGCTAAAAAGTGTGGCAGCACTAATTATATGAATATAAAGAATACAAAGTTATATATAAAGAAATTTTTTTTTAATTTATAAGTATTTTCGAAAGAAAATGGGAAAAATCAAACCTCAATATGGTCATAAGCATGAAACTATTCAAATGGAAATTGATTTGTGATGTAAACTGTTGTACGTTTGAGATTTGGTGCTGTTATACATTTTGTGCCTTAAGCAAAAGGTTTCTAGGTACATTCAAATCGGCATTGAAAGTGAAAAATTTTCTATTCGACATAATTTTTCTATAAAGCCTAGCAAAATCCCTTGAAACCAGTCTTTTTTTTTTTGTTATATGAATACGTTATTGTTTTTGATATAAGATGTACATAGTCAAATAAATTATATTTATATATAAGAATATACATATAAATAATAAACCGTAAGGCCTTTCATTTGTTACACGTACACATCTACAAAAATTTTTTTTGCTGGGAATAGCAATCTGAAAATGCATGTGTTACTGATAAGACTTTTGCTGTCAACAATGTTTAAGTAAAATTAAAAAAAAATAATTAAAATATATACAGAAATAACAATAATTAATATACTTGTAGGTTTGTATGTCGAAAGACAATGTACATTATATTGGAATTTATATATGTATGTGTAATTGCTTTATTGAAAAAAAAAAAAAAATTTTTAAATAAAAGATAAGTACGAGAAAGTATATAATATGAAGGTGTCAAAAAGAATATTTTTTCCTATCGAAAGTAATTTCCGAATATACATTTAATCAATAGCAAGTTCTCTTACATACTCGTATAAAAATAATAAAGATGTATAGATGTGCCATTTTGTCGATACTATGTTACGATAATCGATACTGCAAAGTAAGAAAATACTACGATAAGAGTACATATTCAGTTTGAGTCCAAGGTAGAATTAACACATTTTTTTAATACGAAAAAAACGGTTGTTTAAAAAAAAGGACGAACATGCTCGTGATTTTTAGAACACAAAAAATAGATGGTATCAAAATCGTGATTTAAAATCACTATGACAAGCGTTTGTATCTATGTTCATAATTTTTGTTAGCTATGAAATGTTTACATTGCTCAATCTTCTGTTTAGGAGTTTTTACTAATATGGCATACACGTGTTTTAACAATATTGTGTAATCTTCAATCCGTTGCAAAGCTAAAAATGGTGATGCATGAACAATTTACGGGAGATATATTTTCCATGTTTTCGCAAATAAACTCTTCGCCTACAAATTCGACATTTTATAATGTCCTACAGTTTTGTCGGATTTAATGGCTGAAGACGTTAAACAAGATAAGGGTGAATATGAGGAGAAATTTCCAAAATAAGCACTTCTAAAGGATATATTTGCTAAAATTATTTGCAGCACTATTTTTGAGAGAATTCCACTGTAAAAATTGTAGGATCCGGTTACACTGATAGCAAAATGGTGCTGCCACCTATTATTATGAAAACAATACCGTTAAGAATATGGTGGTTATAATTTTTTTCCATATCTGTATATCACCGATAAGATATTAAAGATTAAAAAAGCATTACGTATCAATATAAATTTATGTGTTCGGCTTACTTTTTATGTACATAAACATGTATTGTTTAGTTATCTAACGGTATTGTTTGTTGCAGCACTATTGCAAGCGAAGAGCCATGTTTTTGTTGTACATCTAGTCTTAGTTCAAATACCTTCAAATATGCATGCATGTACGTTTTTTTAATCAGTACTTATATTCTTGTAAAAAACAAAAGAGAAGCATTATGAAGGTCATTTGTCAATAGACTAACCTAGTAAATATGACGGCGGTGGATTGGTAACAGCTCTTTAAAATAAATGTGTTTTTATACACATGTAACTAAATATTTCTTCAAAACGCGTATATGAATATATATTTAAGTAGAACTTTTAATACAACATATACACATATTTTTTACAGTGACCTCATGCAAAATATTTAAGGTATCAGCAAATTTATTCACATTTTTTGAATGTTCTGCTCTTGAAATTTTTTTAAATTTTTTGTTAAAGAAAAGGATTATATGTAAATTGTGCAAATTTCACAGTTTTAATAAAATATATATTTGTACGCTTAATTTTTTGTTTTAATTGTTATTTCTAAAGACACCGTATTACCAACAATGAAAATTTTCACGCATGCTTTTTTTAAATTGATAATGTGATTCTATTTTATATCACTGATCGTAAAGATATTTCTCTATTCTCACGTGAAATTCAAAGCAAGTTGCGTTCATAAAAAAAATAAAATGCAAAAATAAGAACATATTTATATACATGTATACTTTCCACCAAAAAATTAACCTGTAGCTAAGAGACTATTTGCAGACCAAATATCAAATAAAGAAGAAAAACTATCAAAATAAATGTCCTCAGAAAGTGCAATCTATTTTCATGTGGTATATAAACCAAATATTTAGCTGGTTTAAAATATATATTGCTGATAACCTCCTTAATTGTGAATATGTATGTATGTATGTGTTATCTAAAACATATAAATATATATACTTTTTTGATTCGTTGATTATTACACTATTTTAACGGTTTTTCAAATTTATTTTCCCGTTGTTACATCAGTTAGTAGTACATTTTTTTCAGTTCGGTCTAACTCGTAGTACTTCTTTTTAGAAAAGAACCTGTAGTCAAACCTATTTTAATTAAATTCATTTGATCGTAGGTTTTTGTACACTGAGGAAGTTCCAGCAAATGAAATTATTATCGTACGATTAAAATTCGTTTAACTTTGCTTAGATGAGGTAACAAATCCTGGAAAATAAATATATGTTTTGTGAATGTATTTTTCTTTATCAGACAAGCATAAAGTTTGCAATAAATGACCATAATAAACCTCCTGCAACATGTTAAAGAAACATGTTTTTGTATGGCCTTCAATAGTTTGCCACAATTATTTTTAATTTTCAATTTGTGGCATTTTCGCAAATTGCCATCATTACTGCAATTTTCCATTTCACATTTTTATATTCAGTATTTTGTAGTTCATACAACAATAGCGAACCAAGAAAAACTAACTTGCATCTACATAACTGGATTTAAGTTTATGTTTTTTAACAAACTTTAAACTCATAATTATATTTAATTGAATTTTTCTAACGAATATGAAGCGAAAAAGAAAAACAGAAGTAAGAGGAAAACCTCAATAAATTAATTTATAAAACTAACTAAGAGTAAGGAGACTTTCTTAGAAAATGCTCTAAATGAATATTCATAAAAAAAGGTGAAGAGCGCTCATAACACATAATCATACTACAAATTCGTAATACCTATATGAAACAAAATATTGATGGCTGGGGTTGATACTAATGTTGATTTAGTAATGGTAAATATGAACTTGCCAATCGCTTAAAGTTATATACGTTACAATAGAGATTTGCATAAATAATATTTAGCATCACAAACAACGGCGATATGTATGACACAATATTTTTGTGGAATTTATTGTCCATATCCTTTCCATTAATTATTGGAATCCGAATTGCTATTTAAATACATCCAAAATGAATTTTTTACATTAAACCCAAGTTTGTAATTCTATTATGACAGAAAACTTAGTTCAACTCCCATGCAGAAAAAGTTTATTTTTCCCAGCGCAAACTGAATTTTAAACCAGAATAAAATTGTCAATTTGTCGTCAAAACTATTTAACAGCTTTGTTTAAATTGGTAAATATCCAAGGAATAATTTAACAATATTTACATCATTTTTTTAAGTACTAAATGCAAGCGTTGCATAAAACCTGCATCAGAAATCAAACTACATATAATTATTATACATATTTATATTTTAAAGCTTGATTTTCTTTCTATCTCCTTATATTGAATTCTTGGATACGCTTCCAAAATATATTTAAATCATGTAAGCTGCAAATGTTTGCAAATGTGGACGTGCATGCAAATATAAATATATGTAGTTCTGCCTTTACTCCTATTTAACACAATTTTAAGATATTCCCTTTGTCTCTTGCATCTATTGGTATTGATTGAAAACAACGAAAAAACAACTATTGTTTTTTCTGTTTTTAAACTAAAGTTGATTTGTTGCCACTCACCTGATGCAAGTTGGTCAATATTATTACTACCGACTAATGAACGCACAGATGATGAAGATATAGAGGTTTTTAAACCGCCATCAGCAGCTAATACAGTTGCTGCTGATGATAATGATGACGTTGGTGATGAAGCACTTATTGTACGTTGTACATTTTGTTTACGTCTTTGTATGAGGTCACGTTTCCATTGTGGCGTCTCAGGCAGGAATGATGGCGATAAACTGCCAGCACTACTTAGTGCAGGTGAAATATTACCACGTAATGTTGATGCTGATGATGATGTAGTAATAGTGGAATGTTGCTGCTGATATTGTTGTGTTGAATCTATTGTTAAATTAGATGGACGTTCTGATGTGTCCATGTCATTTATGGTGGACAATGAATCAGCCTTAAGACATCGCGGTGATATTAAAGGAGATTGTAAAGACAACAACGATTCATTGCTGGGAGATTTTAACGTATCCAATGTTAAGGGTACAGCTGCCATGATTTTAGCCGTTGGCTTATAACTTTTGCTTTATATTTTCAAGTTTTTTATACCTACTATTTACCAAAATTTCTGCTTTTTTATTTAAAATTTTTCCTTTTTCATTTACATATCGCACTTGTTTCTCTAAAGAGAGAGTCAACTCAATTTTTTCATTCTTTTTTGTTTCTACTTTTTGGAAGAAAACGATACTGTTTTCTCTACTCCTTCCATGAAAAACTTCAGCTTTTGGTAACCATTTTTTGGATTATGGAGTAGTATTACAAATAATTATATATCTGTTTGACACTATTAAAGACGTGGAAATTTTGAGCTGGCTTATTTTTAGAGGAAAGTGCGATATTTAAGATATTTTAATTCTTGCTGTTTTCTATAAATTTTTATCCGAACCTGAGAGAAAAAAAAATATGAATATATCTACACCTCACACAAGCTTCTATCAATGCCGAATGCCAAACGCGCACTGCAGTCTGAAGAATTTAAAAGATACTTATTTGATACCACTTCGTTTGTTTTTTTTTTATTGTACGAATGTGCGAGCAGGGCTGGATGAAAGTGTGCTTTTAATATAGCTGATCTAATATAAACATATCTTTGGAAGTTAAACAACAAAGTGTCCACGTTTTGCAACTTTAGTGGGAGCATCTCGTATCGAAGGCATTGCTGCAATCCTACAAATGCACACGTATGTGTACTTTTATTTGATTTCTATAGAGATTTCTCCACAAATTGACATGTTATTCTTTTGTGTTTCTACTATCGCGCATAAAGATACGATATGTAGATATGCGTATATACATATTTTTATAAACGTTTTATCCGCTGAGCTAAAAACGAAACAACTGCAGTTGTATGTAGCTACATTATCCATCCCCGGCAACTGGGATAAGCAGACCGCCAGTACCAGTGTAACCATATTACAAAAAATTACTACTAGTAGTAAGACATTGTTCTCTGGAAAAATTTTATCCTGAAACATAATACACAGATAAGCAACTATATATAAAAGCAATTTGTTTATTGTAGGCTAAGTATGTTCATATACCAGCATTTCGTTGATTCTCACAGTTATTCATATGTGCATAATTATATTTACTTTGGATTTATTATAATTCACAAGCAATGCCTTCTTAAAAGTGTTATATTTACATTTCATATATTTAGTTTTTCGCAATGGTTAATAATATTTTCTTTAGTCTTTCCTAGTACATACATATGTATATTTTCACATGCAAATTAATGATAGATTAATTTTTAACATTGTTTCAGCGGATGTATGGGCGAAACCGCGTCAATGTATATGCCATTAATTGGCGAAGAAGTCATATTGCAAGCACAACTATATATAATTAAATTTTCCATACATATTTCCCTTTGGTAATGCGATTTACACAATGATTTGATATTATAAATTTTAAAATTTTCAATATATTCCACGTATGCAATCAATGTAGGCTGAACGAAAAGTTTTAGGGTTAGCTAAAAAAATTTTAGATGGCCACACTGACAAGTTCTCTTTATTGCTGCCGATGTTGTTATTCTTTTTTGGACCTGTTATTATTGTTGTTACTTTTACTCTTCTTTTAAAACTCTGCCATCAACCAAGAAGAAGATGCAATTCTAACAAACACTATAATATGAGTAGGAATTTTCATTCATGCGAATATTTTCTAAGCATTTTTTTACGTTTATATACGTACATACCCGCACACATAGATAAGTACATGCATACATACTTTTTGTTGTTGCATATTTATTTATTTGGTTTTTTGGCTTTGTTTGCTTGGTTCGAAAATGTTTATCTGTTGCCACTGCAGTTTGAATTATCATGTGTATGGATGTGTGTATGCATATGTAAATATGTGTAATTGTTTTTGTGGAAATGGTCATTAGAGATGGGAAATAGCTTTGAGTACGTGGTACAAATTTCGAAAATAATGTGTGATTGTTATGTTAAGGTTTCCAAATTATATCAAGAAAGTCACGGCAGTCCCAGCGAGGTCGAAAATGTACCATAAAGATATTTCAATTGTATCAAGATTTAAACCACTGATGTATGTATGTATGTATGTATGTATGTATGTACGTAGGTCATGACAATGTTAAGAATATAAGCAAATCTCTAAAATAATAGATAGTACAAGAGATTTTAAACATCTTTTTCTTTAGTTAGTGGGTAACATGGTTAGTATTTAGAAACTACCTGCTTATTTTGTTTTTCAAGTCTTATTTGCACCCTACATACTATATACATAACTCAAAAGTTATTTGTAACGTTTTATATTTATACACATAATATATTTTCTCGTGCATATTCCTACTCATGACTGATTAAGTTTTCAAACCAAGTCCTTTTAATGGGTTCAAGCAATTATACCTACGTTGTGCATACATAAGTACATGTTTAAATATGTACTTTCTCAGAAAAATATGTACAGTATATGTCAAAATACAAGTTATAAAAATTTCTCATGAACTTTTTCCCTCCTGAGATATTGGATTCAAGGTCCTAAGCACACTTTTGTAAGATTCCCGCTGCTGTCAACTAAAGTAGTTAACCTGTAAACTACAAAGCCAAAGTTTATGAGTTCGATACCGTATTCAGTCTAATCATGAAATAGATTTTTACCGATCTGCTATACCGCATGTTTGTGTGGAACTATTTTCGTTCTAACGAAATGAGGAAGACTGGTCACTCACTGGACACATTGTATTGACACTATCATGTACTAAAGACGATATTAAAGTTCTTCGTTGCTTATTGTATTGGCTATCCTCTATAAGTAGTAGCCTCTCATAAGTAGAGGTCATCCCCTACCTGCCGATTCCATGATATATGAACATGATGAATTAATGTATATTGTCGAACAATGTTTATATTGTAAATACATACATACATATATATTTACATATGTATACATATATATCTATGATTTTCAAGTGAAACAAGTTTCCTTGGCATAGGGAATCGTATAGTTGGATTTGGCCGAATATACATACTAGTTCCTTTTTTTTTTTTTTTTTTGTTAATTGGATTTACTAGTTTCAAATATACACACACACTTGTAATGTATGTATGCACATACGTCCCCATAAAGAGTATTTATGTTAGCGCATACATATGTACACACGTATGCACGTTTATGCGCTAAAAATAAGACAAAGATGTTACCTTCTATTTCACACTTTAACTATTTTTATTTTCTTATTGATTATTTTATATGGGATATGAGAAGTACTTTAAACAATATAAATATTGAGCGTTACTCTCTTAATAAGATATCCAGCTCATTTTCTATTAATTAAGTAGTAATTTAAAATTTTATGAACTTACGTATATTGAATGAGTTTGAAGGAAATTTGTCGTTTAAACTTATTTATGTAAATATTTATATAATATGTAAATTTAAATTGAGTTTACTGAAACCGTAAATCGATTAATTTCCATGATTAAATTTTGTTTTTGTTATTGCCACTAGAAAGTGTATATCATCGGATGAGAGTTCAAACCTTTCAAATGTAACAGTAGAAACAATATACATGTCTGGTATTTTTTAGATCTTGGCCCAATAGGTTTTTCTTATTTTGGAAACTCAAATTAATTTTAGTTTCGCTTCCTTTTCTTTCCGATGGCATTAAAATATCATATACTTATTTAAAAAGTGGATATGTCAGTGTTTTGTTGGTGTCATTTTTAAGGACAACATAACAAATAGGAAATAATGGACTAACACAATTGTAAATGAAGCAAATATATAAACAGTTTAATTTTGGTTTCTCAAATATGTGATACTGCAAAAGAGGTAAATTTTAATTGAACTGATGAAAGGTATTGTTTCGTACCTATTATTATTATTATTATTATTATTATATGTCAGACTATTTATATAATGCGGTTGCTTCAACGAAATAAATAGTTCTTGCTCCATCACGAATGATTTTTATTTGACTAAGCCACAATATAGTTGGTTTATCACCAATGCTGGGTCCTAATATTAAATTAATTTTTTAACCCTTAATTGTGCGAATTATTAAGGGTTAAAAACAAACAAGATTTTTAATACAGTAAATGCTAGTAGCAAATTGTTGGATGAGTATGAAAAACATAGAACCGGGAGTTCTTAACGGGTTTTTGCTTCATATTAGTTGAGTAGAGAACCGGTTAATTTTAGTAGCTATAATTTTATGTAGAAGGACATGGCATCCTCCTTATTAATTTTTCAACTAAAGTGGCACCCTTTTACATTGGTAAACGGAAGAGAATGTGTTAACCACAACAAAGCATCCGATAAAATGCAAAACTAAGACACAAAGCATAACCAAAAAATAACACAAAAATTTTAAAGCAAAGGTAAAAATTATATGAATAGAAGAGAAAATTTAACAAGAGATAGAGAAAGTAAATACCCAAACCAAGTGAAGTAACAATAAGGGTGGTTATGGAAAAATGGAAGTCGGCTTCATATTGTCCAAGGGAACTGGGTGGCGGTCGCTTACTTTTTGCGTCTGGTCTACTATATATTATACCTATTACATAGACAATTGCTATCTACAACACTTTAGAAATTATGAATAAAAATAGTTCCAAACTCTAGTTTATGGCAGCGCTATTAGAATAAACACAATATAAAGCAGAAATCAAAAGCAAAAAAAAGCTACATATTTTACCGACAAAAAGTATATCACATACATACACACACTTGCTCTTCCAATCAATGGCTGCAAATAAGTAACCCCAGACTCCAGACAGATTAGGTTGTCTGGGATGCTTTAAAACAATATTTTTAATTTTTCCTTTAAATTCGCTATGATTTTATCATTCCTTAGTTTGCTATTATTTTTAGTATATCACATATTCTTTTCACAAACTTGATAGATTTCATTTCACGTTTTTCTGTTATCTGATGAATAAGGTGTTCACATTTGTTAACCAACACTTGATGTTTACTGGAGTCAGTTAATAACTTATCATGTATTTTATTAATAATTTATTATAATATTTATGATTTATGAAAATCAAACCACCCAAACTGTGAAAAATCTAACTTTTCTGCTTCTGAAATTTTTTTTTGTTTTTCCACTTGGCTTGATATAATTCGAGGCGTTTGCTGCCAGACTATTTATTTTGAAAAGGGTTGAAAGTGATTTTCACATACATCTCTGTGATTACATTCAGTTTCGGTTCCTAGGAGTACAACTATTTGGATTAAGGCCAAAATTAATGCTATAAAATACACAACATTATATATCTTTAATAAAGGTTTAATTCATAACAATTCTTCTCGTGTTTGAATATATATGAAGATAATTTTTACCACAGAAAACAGTATATAATTTTCGCATTGTACATCTAAACGTTTAAACACTGATAAACGCCAATTTAAGTACCAACGTTGCCTACACTACTTTTACCGTCTATTTGGAAGATGTTGCCATCACAAATAATAAACAGCTGATTAGCTCTACCTATCAAAATTGATATGAAAAAATTAAATTTGTAAGCAAACTGTCGATCTACATAGGAATATATGTACCCAATATATATATTGATTAATGTTGCTATAATAACAAGCTCACCATCCCAGATATGCCTTGCTACTGGATTGAAAATTGTATACATACGTGCGTTTGTATGTAAAAATTTCAATGTACATATTGAACTGTATTAATTTACAAGTAAAATAAAAGCAAATTTTTAAGAACTAAGGAAAAAATAATAATTAAAATATTAAAGTTACGAAAATTACGCCGTTCAAAAGTATTTGTATATCAAAGATGACCATAGCCGAGCATGATAATATATTCCTTTTTATACCAAATATAATTGGTGAGTAATTATAAAAAAATTTTTTTGCTGGAATCATATTAATAAACTAAAACACCTGGATAATCTCAAAAATGTTGATGGATTTGTTATGAAGTTTGCAAATCGTTATGGATTGTTGAGAACGCATCTAATTCAATTAGTAACAAATCTTTATGTATTAGGGGTAGTTTTGTTTTTTCTTGTTATTGATTTATTTTCTATGGACATATGTATATAGAAGCAACAGAGCTCGCTCAGCTTTTCTGATATATAATTGCCTTTTCAGGTTATTGTCGAATTGTTCTGGCGTTACTTGCATTTTGGTACATGTCCACCAATTATATTATGGCCGGTTGGTGTTATGCAATAAGTGCATTACTGGATGCCGTGGACGGTCATGCAGCTCGCGCCTTTAATCAAAGTAAGTAATCGCATGCGTGTATGCTTACCTCTAGCTAATTACTCATACCATGCATCTAAAAAACAATTGAAGAATGTCCAAATATTCTATATCGGAGTTTTTGTTAAAAACTTTTCTTTTCAATCATATCTGCATATCTTGCAATTATCAAATCTTATTTCTAGCAAAATGTTTAACTCAAAACAAGTGTTCGAAGTTAATTGTAATTGAAAATCATTCTATAAATAACTATGCATTTGTTTACATTTTAATTTTGCTTATTTGCGTCATCGCTGTTTTATTCTTATGTTATATGCCGCTATTGTTTAATTGTATATAAATACGTATATAATATAGGTTCTAACATTGTACATATATTTGTTTGTGGTTATGCAAATCAAACAATTGCATACGTATATATTGCATATCGTTGGTCTCATGTTGAAAATCCCTCTTTCACATAATAACTTTGTAGAGGGTAAACAATTATGAAACTGCTATTTTTTATAGCATATTAAGTGTTTGCTAGTGTATTGGATATACACGTAGGCATACATTTATTAGGACATTAATCGTTATTATTAACTTTTTGTATTGAATTTACAGTTGTTTCTTAACTTAGTATATATATACATGGAAATTGCTTATCCCTCGACATAATGTCATTACTTTTGCGATACAAATTCATTTGAGTTGAAAAATAGCTAAATATGTAACTACACTGTTTTAAGATGCAAAAAAAAAACTCTGCATAGTAAAAAGTTATTGCAGTTGCGAATCGCAGAAGAGTTGATCGAATCGAAAATTAAATATGATATGGAAAACTATTACAACCATTTTGCTTCATAAGGATAATATTTCATTATTTTATATAATTTTAGGCACACGATTTGGTGCTATGTTGGATCAGTTAACAGATCGCTGTGGTACTATGGGCCTATTAGTAACTCTCAGCTATTTCTATCCCTCGTATATGTTTTGGTTTCAACTCTCAATGGCTATAGACGTCGCTTGTCACTGGCTCTATATGCAAACGTAAGTGAGAATTTATAAAAGTATTTATGTATATTTAATTTTCTTTTTAATGCAGGAGTGTTGTTGTGGGCAAATCCTCTCATAAAGCCACCGATTTGAGTGAAAATATAATTATGCGCTTATACTATCAAAAGGATATTTTGACATTTATGTGCTGTATTAACGAAGCATTTTACATAAGTCTTTATGTATTGCATTTTACCACCGGTCCAATAAGTGAGTTATACAATTTTGTTATATTATGTATGTTTTATAAAGTTTTCTCTTAGTTTTTGGTGTTTCTCTATTCAAAATGGCTGCATATGTGTCTGCTCCATTTGCTATATTGAAATCTTTAATTAGCTGCATGCATGCTTATGTAGCCAGCATTGATTTAACCAATGTTGATAGACGTGAACGTTCCGAAAGACTTGCCAAAGAAGCCAGCAAACGTTCCGAATAAATCGTAACTTAGTTTGTAATTTATATTAAATGAAAACGCTATGGGAAGTGCCCTGGATCAACTTACCATGAAAAATTCCAATTAATTTATTGTATTTTAGAGAAAGTATGAAAACCTAGAATTGTATCTATTTTGAATTTACAAATTTTACTATTGTTAGTTTTGAATGTTTTCACATATTTTATTTTTAATTATAAATTACTTTAAAATAATTCATAAGTAGTGCAAGAAATGTAAACTGCTAACTACATGTATTTCATAACTGAACGCTTTAATTTGGAAAAAGTTGTTAAATTATCTCTCTAGTCTTGTAGTTAAGAAAATAAAAGAATAAAAAAGCATTCTAAAAATTCAAATAACTATAAAAATAAGCATGTATGTATTTTAAAGTAAACAAAAATAACGATACACCACAGAAATAAATATGTTTATGTATTCTATATGAATAAATTCCATTTTTTTAATTAGAAGGTGCACTCAGGGGTTGTTACTTATTGATGTATGCTCCTTCCCTGCGAATGCGCTAGGAGTCCAGGCAATCGCTTAATTTGAAAATGTTAAAGAATCTATTCTCAAAATATATGAAATTTGATCTTTAGACTACGTATAATCTAATAACAATAGTGATGTTTTGCGATATGTAGAGTATTGTGCCAAAAAAATTGTTTTTGTTGCCTTGGCGTCAAATTTATATGTTAGTAATGAACTAAGCCCATAATCTGTTAGTAAGAGCATGTGCTGTTTCTGGTAACGATATATACAAAAAGCAACACGTCTGCACCCTTTAGTTTATAAATATTTGAAATACCCTGTTTTGTCGTCGATTGTGCCGACAGTAAATATTTTCTTACAGCTGTTTTTGTTTTTATTTCTTAAATTGCTGTACAAATAAAAATCTTATGTGATATAAATAAAATACATTTGTAAAAAGCATGGTTTCCCACATAAAGGATATATTAAAATATAGCATTCAATATGCCTGTGTGACAAATTGCTTTTTTGAATATATTGGTGATTTCGTAGTGGTAAATATTTACATAGTGTAAATAAAAATTTTAAATATTATTGTGCTTATTAAGAGCACATATCATAATCTAAACAAATTTATTTTAACAACTTTTTAATCTTTCCAGTGCAGTGGCCCTTCCATGGAACCAACATTATTCTCCAACAATATTCTACTCACTGAAAGAATGACAACGCGTTTTCATAAACCAAACCGTGGCGATATTATTATAGCTATCTCACCCACTAATCCTGAGCAATATATATGTAAACGTGTTATAGGCCTGCCGGGAGATAAAGTAATACGCGAACAGTCGACGCCAGAATTTCAGTACGCTACAGAAGACCAATTTAAAAAAACTGATGCCGCGGCTTTCCCTGCAATGGCAGATGATTATGTGCCAAAAGGGTTTGTATGGGTTGAAGGTGACAATCATAATAATAGTTCAGATTCTAGATATTATGGTCCAATCCCACTTGGTCTTATAAAAAGTAGAGCCATTTGTAGAATATGGCCGTTAACGGAAATGAAGTTGTTATGAAAAAGGTACAAAAAGCCATTATGAAATCTTACTTCAAAGACTTAGAGGAGAAGGAATGTAATGAAGTTGAAAGCATAATAAATTAATAAATTTAATATAATAAATATAACAAAATAACTTTTGATTAAATCAATAAAATTTGAAAAGTTACGTTGACTAACACGCTATGCTTTCTGTTTTCTATATATCTATTACCAGAAAAATGTATCATTAGCGCATAAATAAATACACAATAGCTGCCTGTTCACCGGTGCCGCAAGCTATGCTTCGTTGGAGTAAATAAGATAAAAACAGAAACAAATATGAATAGATCTCTTTGTTTTCAATATTACTTATTCTATCCAATGATAGCTTTTGACGTCGGCTAACAGGCTGTATATATTTTATACAAATATAATGATTAGGTTAAAGCCATGGTTATTAATAGTAATAAATATATAAGCTAGTTACCATTAAAAATACGTCCATCTTCAGACAAACGCCATCCGCTTAGGTTTGCCGGTTACAACGGTAGAAATTTGGCGCTCCCAAAGCGCCTGCATATACTGGAGCGATTTAGTGATTTTCTGACAAACTGAAGATTAAATTGAATATAAAATAACACTGAAACGAAGTTAAATATGTTTTCTTTTAATTTTAGCAGGAATTGAAAAAAATTTTCCACTTTTGTTTTAAATAGGCAATTAAAAAATTTGATTTGATTTTGTGCGTCATCTGACAATTGTTTACAAAAAGACTGGTGTTTTAATAAAACAGCTGATTGCATGAAATTCGAAAGGCGTGTGATGTTAAATATATGAACGAGTTATTTGGCTACTCCTTCCTAGGTTGCCGACATATATATCTATATATATTATATCTAAAGGACATTTTTTATTAGAGAACAATAACATTTCTTAAATAAAAGTCAAACATGTATTGAAATAAACACGCAATGAAACAATATAACACAAACGCTCATATTAAACCAACTACCCGAATACGTATACGTTCTGAAAATAATGAGGCGATTCTCAGAACATGCACGATAATTTAAGACAGTAATAATCAGAAACATATATATATATATATATATATATATATATATATATATATAACGTTGGCTTAATACTGGTACCATATTTGGTACGATTTAATATATATAAGAAACTTATGTGTAATACTATTATGTGCAACTGTGTAGCAAATCTCACTGAACGTACCATTCTCGCTAATACTCATTTCTGTTCTTGCTGAAAAACACCGACATTCCTTGTACTCCAATATTTCTTTAAAAAGGAGTAAAGAATTAATTCACTGTATTTAAATAAAAGTGTAATTATCTTCAAAAATGGCTTCGATAAGTTTATTAAATCCAAAGGCTGAATTTGCTCGGGCTGCCCAAGCTTTGGCCATAAATATATCTGCAGCCAAGGGACTGCAGGATGTGATGCGCACCAACTTGGGACCTAAGGGAACAATGAAAATGTAAGTGGAAGTGTAATTCTTGTTGAGACTTATCTGCTAGGAATTGTAAAATAGGTTTCGCATTATACTGATTTTATTCAGAAGAAGTATTTCAACCATCTGCTGTATGAGATGTTAGAATGGGGTGTCGGCAATCGTATGTGCGAATGTGAGGTTATGTTGTTATATATACTTGTGTGTCATCAATGTTGCTCTTTTAAGTTGGATACATCAGGTCTTAAAGGCAATATATGATATGGAAATCTAGTCTATACCCATTGGCTATGTATTATATGGAAACAGTTATTATATCATTCGTATAATTATAAATTAATTGTACAAGAAAAAGCACCTTAAAGTATACTTTCTTCATAATTCGTCTGTGCTACTAATAATAATGGTTTTAACTTCTAAAACTTTCTCAATAATAAAAAATTGCAGTTTTATATATTCCCCTTTACATTTGTAACTGCTAATGCACGTCACATCAAGATAAATATTAAAAGCAGCATCGAACAATATAATATAATTTCATAAGTAGGATACTTGCCTATTTCTTGCGGACAATAATTACTTACTTTTGACTGGCTGTGATTAATCAAGAACGTCGGATGTAGCAAGAGGCGTTTAAAAATTGTCAATTACTGAAAAAAAGGAATACAGAAGTATTTCATTTTCAATATTATCTTGATATGACGTTGACAAATAGTTACAGAATGAGGGGCATATTGTATCCTAACAATTGACCAACATATTTACTATTTCTATTTGAATGAGACCATATAAAAATAATTAAAAATATACATAAATTTTACTTTCTGTTTATAATAATCTAACTGTCAATTATTATATTGCCTCTTTTTTACTTATGCACAACTGCCATTGAATATTTGTAATTTTAGTACAAATTTATTCAATACTTTATAGTAAACTGTGCTAAATTAAGGTTTAATCAACTCTGAATGTGGTATAAAAGTTATCTCTATTCGTTCTATTAAACTACATTTAAATACATATATAACTACGACTTCTTGTAGAAGCTTAAAGACAGTTACGTTGACAAGTAGTTACAGAATAAAGTATACATTAAAAACTCGTCGGATTCAGCAACGATAATAATTGACAATATTTAATTAGATAACGCTAGATTTGAGGCATTTAGCGTTTTAATCGTTTTAAATAAAAACTATTTATTGAAATTATAATAAATAAGTATGAAATTTCTTAAAATAATATTTGATTAATTATTAAAGTCAATGTTATCATATGCAAGATGCCTTTAGGTTATTTCAAATGTTAAATAATTTGTTATTCAAGGTGCACGTTAATGTTTGATTTAATTTGAATATCGAATTTTAGCACTATCTTTCTATATTGAGACTATATACAATTTCATTTTAAGATAGTTGTTTTATATAAGATGATAACGCTGACAGCGTTCGAAGTTATACTGATCGTCACAGGATTGTTTTTTACGAATATATTATAAATTAACACTTGTTCTAAAATCAATGAATTTGTTTTAAAATTAACTCTTTCTGCACAACTGCCACTGAATATCCTAATTTAATTAGAAATTATTCAACTCTGTATATGTAAATTGTGCAAAATTAAGGTTTAATTAACTCTGAATGTGGTAACAACATTATCATTATTCGTTTCCTTAAACAACATTTCCAAAGACGGCAAAGTGCGTCTTTGGAACTTCGATGTCATGCAGTGGATTATAAAAAATTGGTAACATAATGATATATATATATAATTATGAATATAAAGTATAGTTAGTAATAAACTCAAGTATATATTTAAAAGATATAATGCTCAGCCAATTTGATTATTTGAAGTACATAAAATATGTGTATATATTTATTATACATCATGAAAATAAATACATAAATATTTTTGCAACTATATACATTCTGAAACATTATTGTTGGTACTTATTTAGTATTCTATTAGCGCAAAATACCTGTAGATTATTTAAAATCCTTATAATTTACCATTTCAAATGCGCCATAACAAAATGTTCAATTGAATTTGAATTTTGCGTTATAACCATATTCCTTGTTCGGAACCATTGAACTACAATCTTCAATTAATTAATTTATAGGTTTTTTTTTCAGATTATAGTGCTTACAATTACCTATAATTCAAATAATTATCTACCTATATATACCTGTTATTAGTCAAAGGTTGTTAAGTAAATAAAATTTAGCGGGTGAGCTATTTTATAGTGCTTAAATAAAGTGGTTTATGTTCGAAGTAACGAAAATAATAAAATATTTATTAATGGTTTGTTTCACATTGATCTATTTTTAAAACTTTTTAGGTTAGTGTCTGGTGCTGGTGATATTAAAATCACCAAGGACGGCAATGTTTTATTGCACGAAATGCAAATTCAACATCCGACCGCATCTATGATTGCTCGCGCTAGTACTGCTCAAGATGATTCTACTGGCGATGGTACCACCTCTACTGTTTTGTTGATTGGTGAGCTTCTCAAGCAAGCCGATATCTTCTTGGCAGAAGGCTTACATCCACGTATTGTCACTGAAGGCTTCGAAAAAGCACGTGAACAGGCTTTAGCTGTATTAGAAACCATGAAAGTCCCTATCGAAGCCGACAAGAAAAGCTTATCTGAAGTTGCGAATACTAGTTTAAAGACCAAAGTACATCCTTCATTGGCTGATCTCCTTACCGATGTGTGTGTTGATGCCGTTTTGGCCATACGTAAAGCTGATGTACCAGTGGACTTGCATATGATTGAATTAATGGAAATGCAACACAAGACCGCTACTGATACCATTTTGATAAAGGGTTTGGTTTTGGATCATGGTGCTAGACATCCTGATATGCCTAAACGTTTGGAAAATGCTTATATATTGACCTGTAATGTATCTTTGGAATACGAAAAATCTGAAGTTAATTCTGGCTTTTTCTACAAAACTGCAGAGGAACGTGAAAAGTTTGTTCAAGCTGAACGCGATTTTATCGATCAGAGAGTTAAGAAAATCATTGAATTGAAACGTAAAGTGTGTGATGGCACTGAAAAATCATTTGTGGTCATTAATCAAAAAGGTATCGATCCAATGTCCTTGGATGCTTTGGCCAAAGAAGGCATTATGGCATTGCGTCGTGCTAAGCGTCGTAATATGGAACGATTGAGTTTGGCTTGTGGTGGCATGGCAATGAACTCTTTAGACGATTTGGAAGAATCTCATCTGGGTTATGCTGGCGTTGTTTATGAACATACTTTGGGCGAGAACAAATATACTTTTGTTGAAGAATGTAAAAATCCCCAATCGGTTACCATACTAATCAAGGGGCCCAACAAACACACTATTGTGCAAATTAAAGATGCCATTAGAGATGGTTTGAGAGCTATTAATAACGCCATAAACGACAAGGCTGTTATTCCAGGAGCAGCAGCCTTTGAAGTCAGAGCATTTAACCACTTGATGAAATATAAGGACACTGTTAAAGGGAAAGTTCGTTTAGGTATACAAGCGTTTGCTGAAGCCTTGTTAGTTGTGCCAAAGAATTTGGCCATTAACAGTGGCTACGATGCCCAAGATACTATTGTAAAGTTGACAGAGGAAGATCGTCTTAATCCCGATCCTGTTGGCTTAGATTTGTCCACTGGCGAAGCCATGAAACCTACAGATTTAGGTGTTTATGATAATTACAACGTTAAGAAACAAATTCTGAACTCCTGTTCTGTTATTGCCAGCAATCTGTTGCTGGTCGATGAAGTCATGCGTGCTGGTATGACCAGTTTAAAGGGTTAAGTTTTTCAAATGTCTGGAAAACTTACAAGTATTGAAATTAAATAAAAATCACCTGCTTATCTAACATTTTACTTTAAATTTAATAGTTTTCTTTTAACTATTTGCTTCTTTCAATTATTAATTTGTTTGTGTATCCTTTCCTTTGTAATATTGAATATTAATTACACTTGAAAAATAAAAATTTTTTAAGAGTTGTAAAAACTCACAATGCTTAACTAAATAATTTGTTGTAATATCCTTCAAAACTAATGAGACGAGATATTGAGAGAAAGAAATCCTCTTCTTAAATCAATATATAACAAAATATAAGCCTGAAATTAGCGCAAGTACATATCCAGTTGGTGAACGTGGGGATTAGAAGTTTCATGCGGTGTAATTAGTTTATATATAGACCCTTTATGGATTAAATTGGCAAAGGGGAAGTTTTATTAAAGCTACAGATTTGAAACTGCACACTGCAATGTGGGTATTGGCTATGGCGTCCTAGAAGCATTAATGCAAAATAGACCGTGGTTGGAAACCATTAAATTTTTTAGTGTAAGATCAAACGCAATATATTAAAATTTAAATTCATGATAATGTTCCTCAAATACTGACCGTACTGGACGTCTTATAATTGGAAAAACCAAAAACGTCAATAAATAGTTCGATTCTCGAAATAAGCCATTGAACGATTAAAGTTCCATATTTTTGTAAAAACAAATTGACGATTTTTATAAATATCTGGCATCCCTACTTGCGATGTATTCACAGTTAACAGAGAAGAATTTTTCTTCTATTTAGTTTTACCGTAAACTTCGTCGGAAATGGATAATTATCCAAAAAATTTAGTCGATCAGTATTTGAAAGCCTCTACGAAACTTAAAAAAATCGAAAAGGCTATGTTCAAGTTAGTGTTAAAAGCTTCATGAACAATTTGGTATATTAGTAAACGTGCTTCTTTCCAAATTTTTTTGTAGGCGCTTTGGGCCAAATGTCCAGGAAGTCTTGTGCGATTATGGTCATTTAGCTATACAATTTGAAGAAGCAGGCATATATCAATACGCTGCCATGTGTCAGCTGGGAGTGGCAAAATGTGAAAATTATTTACAAAATTCATTGGCAGAATGTCAGGCCTTGCTAAAAGCTGCACGATTATTTTTAAGGGCACACGAAGAAATGGAGAATTTATTATTGAGATCCAATCGCCCTGAATATAAAGAAACTGCTTTGCATTGTTTTACTCAAGCGGTGGAAAAGTGCCCTGATGATAGTGTTATAAAAGCGGCAATTATTCGCGAAATGACTCCGTTGCAGCCTCACTACGAGGTGACTAGCACATTTAACTCTCCGGCCCATCGTATATACGAATTAGAACTAGCTACTGAGAAATGTTTGAAAAATCATGACTATCTTAAAGCACTGCAACAGTTAGACGATATTGTGGATAATATTTACGAGCGCAAAAAGCAACATCTCTATAAAGAGGTTTTAGTAAGAGCCGAAATTCTAAGAGTTTTACTTTTGGTGGCCTTAACTTTACCACCAGCACGCCAAACCCCAGCTCATATTAAACTTATCGAGTTTTATGCCCAATTGGCAGAGTTCCAATCCGATGAAAATTTAGTATCCAGCACAAACCAATCGCCAGTACATGAAGTGTATTCCTTTCCTTCCTGGCGACCTGGGTCATATTTGTCACAGTTTCAAAAGTTTGCCCTGGCCGAGATAATTCTAGCCTGGCACCTTAATAAGCCGCGTGAGCTGAAAATTGCTCTGCAAGAATTCCGTCATAATTTTATATCATTGTCAGAGCCGCAAAGATTTCTTATTAATAGTATTATAGTGAAAGTCGATAAGAAATGTTAAAGGATTAGTGTGATAAAAAGGTTAAATATTTTAAAACAAATCGCTCACACGTACATTTTTATACTAACAATCATTCCATTTCTTGTTTCCATTTAGAATTGATTCAAGAACCATTTTCAAAAGATGAATTACACGTTATGCAAATAAGGTAAGACTTATTTATCTCTTTTTTTTTTATTAATTATAATCAAATGTTGTGCTCAATAACAGCCAAGCACAACTTGCATCTGACCAATCGGCATACTTATGCCAATATTTTTTTATTGTTAACTACGAGCCGTTTTTTCGAATGAGAGTGGAGTGAACTCGTTTCAGAATTACATACGTTTTTGCATAAAACAGTACGTGTTTGAAATTCGCACAAACGTTTCTATATAAAATTCTGTACAAATCAATTTGCAAAGTATCGGTGCATATATATATATATATATATATATATATATATATATATATATATATATTGTTAAACCTTATTCCACCCGTTTCTGTTACTGACTACACGACCTATGCCTTCACATAGGAAGTAGCAACGTAGTAACTACGGAAAATTTCTCAGAAGAACCGTAAATCAGTAGAGTGCGAGTGGGACGCAAAGCCCTCGAAGGAGCAAACGATTAGTGGTCTCGTTGCACTTAAAACATAATTGCCAACGAGGCTTGATGTTAACTGACTCATAGCTGCTTTCAAACTGTAGACCCAGTAATGTGGAAAATTAAATAATTAACAAAAAAGTGTTTATAATAAAATTATCACTTTATTCTTCAAATATTTCATAATCATGCATACATATTTTAAAAAGTTGATTAAAAATTATTAATCATGTTCATCGAGAGTTTAATGTTGATCCAAATGATTGAATTTTTTGCGCAATTTTTCACGTCTCTCCTTTTTAACATTACGCCAAGGTTTATCTGCAGGCTCCGATTGAACAATGGAACCGTCAGCCTGAACTCTTATATGAGGAAAATTTGTACGACCTTTAATGTGTGCCGTACCCGTTTGCTGCTTAAAAAATTGTTTGTCTATCTCTTTAGAAGAAGTGTTTTTGTTGATCTAAAATCAAAGAATATTTTTATGTTGGAGATACTTCGTTATGATTTTTTTATTACCCTCATGGCTCTTTGTTGCTGATCGGGTAAACACTTTTCTTCTATGATTTTACGTGATCTTTCGGGAAATTGATGATATTCTTCTTGCGCCACTGTAGGAGGTGCTACGCAATACAAAAGTTTACCACTGACATAATCTTTTAACACATAACGCGAGGAACGAGACTGGTCAGGTTGACCATTAGAAGTCATAAATCCTCGGTTATCTAAAGATATTTATGTGAGACTTGAAAATATATTAATAGTGTAAACAAGTATAAAACTTACAGCCATAGGCCAACAAAAGCTCTTCTGAGTGGGGACATCTATTTGGGTCTTCGCCTTCTATGGGCTTGGCTATAATAATACCATATTTATCCTCTAAGACTTGTCTGGGTATCCGCGAACAAAGCAGATTTACTGGCGGGACATGATCGCGCATCTAAAAAGTTTATATAACATTATTAAATCTTTTTATGCTGGTTTTATATTCTTATAGGTGTGGAGAAACAGGAAGGCGTTTTTACCTGCTTCTCTTTTTATATCTATATTCATAAATATAAAAAAATAGTTATCGTAAAAATCTACACTCTATTTTTTTAATACCTGATCTATGGGTAATATACCATTTAATATCATGTCTGCCTTTGTCAGGACAAAACTGGGCATAACCAAGCCAGGGCAATCGCACAATAATACATCTTGATCTAAATACAAAGTTTGAAAATGTTTAGTTTTACCCGGTGTTGCTGATACTGAGACCTTTTTTTCTGTCATGAGAGCATTAATAGTGCTGCTCTTGCCAACATTGGGATAGCCCACCAGGCCAATGGTGGTTACGTTTTCTGTGTACGTAGTACCATCGTAAACGGTTTTAAATAGTTTTATTAATTCTTCGCGAGATAATAACTTTGAACTATTTTTGATAAAATTGCCTTCAGTTTTTTGTTTCTGAGCTGTGGGCAGCTTCTCTTCAATTTGTTGAAGTTTATTTTCTAGCTGATCTAATGTGTAATTTATGTCAAGTGCTGCTTTTTTTAATTCTCTTAATGATATTTCATCGGCATGTTCTTTACATTCCACGGAGCTATCTGTATTATTGAGATCGGTTTTGATTTCCTCATTCTCTTCAAGTTTTTTTAGTTTAATTTCCGTTTTCACAGGTTTTTCTTCTCTATTTTCGTTTTCCTTTTTCAGTTCATCAGTGGCCAAGGCTGCTGAGAAAAATGCTGTTCTAATACCCTGTTTATCAAAATATTCCGCCCAATATTCGCGTTGCTTGTCTGTTAGCAAATCAGATTTGTTAACCAATATCATGTTCATTTTATTTGAATCAACTTCCTTGACATATTTTTCTAAATCTTCGCTTCTAAACAATAGAGGATTACGAGCATCGACGATTTGCGCTACCACATCAGATCTTTCCACCACACGCCATAGCTGCCGCCAGAATTCCAAGTTTTTTTCATATGGTGTCATTATGATCTCTTCATCTTCCTGCAATAGAGCTAGTTGACGTCTCCAATCCAAGAAACTTTCTTTTTCTAACCTTTGTAACTCATCAGCCGAAGTCTCTGTTGTCCATTTAGGACGACGAGGAATTTTCAACAAATCCTTATTGTCTTTATGTTTTTTCTCTATAAGCAATTGCTCTTTGCGAGACAATAAGCCTGCTGAACACTTGGGATTGATAAAAGCTATATTTAATTTTTCGGCCTGGAACTCAGTGCCTGCCAATTCCGCTGTGCGTAAAAATTCTTGGAAAGAAGATTCCTCAGTTACTGAGCTCAAGTTTAGACGACCCCAATCGTAACCATCTTGGATTTCCGTGGTGTGTAACTAAAGTATGTTAAAAATTTTTGTTAGTTTTTATACACATTCATATCTATATACATCATATATAATTCGTTCACCATGGAATCATTGTCCACTTTTCTTCTGGGGGTATGACCAAAGCGATCTTTAATCAAGCTACGCCCCAAGTTGCTGCCACCCTTGCTTTTCTTACTCATTTTTCTAATTTCTTAAAATCTATATTTTCTTGTTTTTATCGAAAAAGTATTGCGATTTTCACACGTGTGCTCCCTCAAAAGAAAATAAAAACAGACCAGCTGTTAGAAAACATGATTCACAATAGTGTTTTAGTTTGGAGATGCCACGTATTTTTTTCGGTGTTATGCCCTAAATGACTAGGGAATGAATTGTGACAATAAGTAATAAGTGCTTAAGTCGACTTAAGCACATGTCTCTGAATGCCCGCCCAAAGCTATGAAAATTCAATTATCATACACTCCCTGTTAACCATTGCTAATATATAAAACTGTTCAAAAATAATTCTGTATTGAACATCTGCATATATAATACCGTTGTTCCCATTCGAGGACTAACATTTCTCCAGACTGAAGGAAATTTTATTGTTTAATGTAAATTTTCTTTTTAATATATAATCAAGAAAGCTATTTTCTAGAACTCCCCTCCATTTCGAATTTGCCTCAAATAACTTTTTTGTTTTACTAACTGTATTCACGCGATGATAAATTTTGCATAGATTTTGTTTTTTAAATTAAAACTCATTTGAATTTTTAATAATATATTTTTTTCTTTATTACGAGTTGTTTGTAATGATGGTGTATATGTTTTACATGATTTGCTTATATATCTTTTGCCTACAAAATAAGAAAAAAACTTAAAATTTAAATATGGCCTCGTTAAATAGTGTATATATGTCCATATATATATATATATATATATATATATATATATATATATATATACATATATATTAATAAACCATTTGTATATATGCATGTATATACGCTTTTTGATGGCTATATAAGAAAATTTTATATAAAGGTGATATATAAATGTTGTTTTTTTGTTATTATTATTTTATTAAGATAGCGAAAGTTAGTACGAGTGATAGAGAGTTACACATACACACATTTATATCACTAGAATAATTAGTTACACTAACTTAAATGAAGAAAAAAAAAATTCCAAAGAAAAATAATAAATAAAAATCCTAAGTTAATGAATTAAGTACATATTTAAGCCTTTTAAATATTTACTTAAGCCTTAAATATGAGTATTATTTTAAATAAATAGTTTTTTTTTTAAATACATAGTTTTTCCATAAAGTTTTATATTGTTTTTGTTAAATAAGAGTCTGATTTTTTATATTTTTTCTGTCTAGAATTATTTTAAAGTTTTGTTCTAGTTTTTCTATTTAAGCCAGGCTATCTTCCTTTTTAATTATTGTTTTAAATAAATAGGAATCTTAAAGTGATTGTTTTAAAAGGTTTTTGTTTTTTATACTATTATTAATATGCAATTATATTTCTAAATTGTTATTATTTGGAATACAAATTGTGTGATCTTTGGATTTGATTTTTGTTCTCTTTATTACTACCTGATTTTATGTTTTAAATGTATATATATTTATATATATAGTTTTTTTTTTTTTTTTAAATTCAGCACTTCTTATTTTTGTTCTTTTTTTTTTTAAATATATATGGTAATTTTGTAAATTTATCAAAAAATTTCGTGTATTTTTCTTATAATCTTTTTTTGTTTGTATCTATTTAAAATTACTAATAATGCTTAAAATAATATTATTGTTAGAAAATCGTTTTACTAATTTTTTTTCTCTACATAATTTCGTTCTGTGCGTTGTTGTGTAAGTTAATGTTATAAATTTTACTTAATTTTTGTTTTTACAAAAGCTTAATTTTATAAATTTTCTTTTGTTATAAAAAATACTCTTATCTTTGGTTGGAAAGGGAATAAAACAATTAACCTTTCTAAAAGTGGACTCCTCAACTACTTGAAACTGTAGCAACTAAATGTTGTGCCTTACTTCATTCGAAAACCTGAATTCAACTGTTCTATTCCTCTGTGTTTTCGTGAGAGTTATAGTCTGTATGAAAATTTTTAAAGCATAAAAAATAATGTGTTTTCCTCCCCACTACTTGTTAAATATCTCAAAAACTATTGATGAAAAAAACCAATATACTGTAACTTGAACACCCTAAATTGTCTGTGTGACGTTAGCTGCAGTTGAAAAACTTTAAACAATTTAGTTAAAAGTTACTAAAAAATCTAAAACAATGCAGCTTAATTTTTATAAACAATTTAAAATTTTTGAATATATAAATTGCTTAGAACTTCTTAAAATAGTTGCACCTAAAAAACTCGAACATAAAAGAAGTCCAACTTGTTACAATTAACAATTTGAAATATTCGAGAGGGAAGAAAACTAATGATTTTAAAATAATTTTTGAAATTAAAAAATAAAACATGGAAATTACAGTTTTGAGTGTAAACAAATCTTTAGTAACACAAAATTTTTACGAAAACGTCGGAAGCGTTTAAAGAAACTAAACAAAAATGTTACGAATGGCATAAATAAATTTATTTCACATTCCGCCAACCTCTGTGAAGCAAGAGATATACTAATAAAAATTCTGAATAATTCATTTAGGTTAAAACATAACCTAAAAGTAGCCTCGAAATTTATTGTATATTTTTAACAAATATTTAATATATCCCGCAGCTTGATTCCGCAACTCACTAAAGCTAAATCCATATTGCTAAGATTCTATAACCTCTTTTTTAACATAAGAAAGAGATCGTTATAAATAGAAAAATACGCCAACACATTTGTGGTACACTTCTAAATATCTTGTCGTCCACCAATATCGGTAAAACATATATGCCTTGAAAGCTAATTATGCACAAAATAATTTTTTTTCATAAATTCGGTAAAAGGACATTTCTAAATCGCTTGTATGACAACAACAAAATTTTTCCGTTTCGCTTTTCTTTGTACTTGCAAACACAAATACACATACACACGCACCCTAAGATATACGCCCCAAGATCTTTGCATAATTTTATTCTGGTAGAAAGAGAAGAAAGATCTATTTGTAGTCTTAAAATGTGCTAGGTAACGTGTCAAGGGGGCTGTACGAAAAGTCGCTCCAAGTCTTGGTTCACACACTTCTACTTTCGTTTCTTTTCAATTTCGGTTTCAACACATTTTCGTTTTGTTTTGCTTTAAAATTTATAAATTTTTGAAAGTTCTTTTCAATTAGTTTGTGAAAAGGAAGTCAGAATCAAAAATTTTACAATTGAATCTATAAAAATTTTTTAATTACGAGAAATTTTTAACAGCGAAGCAATTAAATAAATTCAACACACTAACCGCAGCTAACTTCGTGTTCATGCTAAGAAATGACACAACCAAAAGAGTAAAAAGCTCCCTGCCAAATCCCTTTCATCGCTCCCCTCTTTCCGGCAAACACCAAAGATGAGCAGGAAAAGTTGAAAGTGTGGGAATGATATATATTCTCAGTATAAATTCCATGTGTTAAATTTTGACCACCGGTCGAGTCTTATAACTTATAGCTGGCCCATGCTCGTTCTCGCTTAAGTCTCCCCGAAAATATGCAATAGTTTCGTGCAACTATTCACGACAAATGGAATAATAGTCTTAGCGATGGAGTTTGAGTTACAGAATAAAGGCCTAATTGATGAAAATATTTCACGTGTATTTTTAATTGGCAAATTTTTATTTTGCGAATTTCTAGGGAAAATTTGCCAACATTTTTATGAAGTAGGCCGTTAGCCTACTGTTCTTAACTTACGTACAAATATTTTATTAATAAACGTATTCAACGTCTTTGTAAGATATATTTCTATTAAATAATTATGCTGTTTCAAAATATGCATCAACTACAAACAATTTTTTATGAATGCGGCATTTGGACTTTTATAATTTTTACAAAAACTAACATCTACCTTTTGGTGTTTCAGTTGGTTAAGTTATAGATTTCTTCTTCTTTTCCTATATCTTTAAACACATATTACCTTAAACACACTTCGGAAGCGTTAGGGTAGAAATATCATACATAACGTTCACATGACTTTCTTAATTTTATAAAAAATCAGCTGTTATTCATACTTTTATGTACATTCTAATGCTTATCTATAGATGTTAAAAATTATAAAAAAAATATTAATAATAATAATAATAATAATAATAATAATAATAATAATAATAATAATAATAATAATAATAATAATAATAATAATAAAAACGATAACAATGAAAACGATAAAAGTTATAAAATTATAAAATTACAATAGTGATAAATAGACGTAAAAATAAAACTTTTATTAATTAAATTTAAAAAAAATTATGATAAGAAATCAAAAAGTATATAAAAGGTTCAAATCGAATTTATGGTGCATGCCCGAACATGCTCGAACATACTTTAAATATTGTCCGCGATCAAAATAAATATTTTTTTATTATATACAGAATATGAAAATTTCTTTTAAAAAATATAACGAAATTGATTGAGAAGGGAAGGGAAGGGAAGGGCTTCCGACTTTGCCATATGCTAAGAACTGCAACTGCGTATTTATAAAGCTTTTGTGAATGTCAGGGCATTTAAATAACGCTCTCTTTTAATATTTTATGAAAATTATATTATTGTAATTAGTTTTTGAAGATGCTATAAAAGTTTCAGTGTATGAAATATAACGAAATATTTTATGGAAATAAAAATTTTGCGAGACATAAACTAAAAGAAAATGGAAAGTAATTAAAATATATCTATATATTTTTAACAAACGTTTCGCCTCCGGACGGACGATGTCATGTAAAATCTGAACTGCAGCACTAAGCTCTCGCACAGTGGGAACAAAGACGGTCATTTCGCAAATTAATTAAGAAAAAAATTCAAATATTGTGAAAACTAAATTCCCTCGTTGAAATTATATAAAATTTTAGACCGAAAATTGCATATAAACGCATAATAATTTTCTCCCTTTACCCCTTCCCATACCGCCAAGATTTTACACAAACTTCCTGTTTGTCCTAAAAATGGCCTGCATTAAGTTTGGGTAGACCTATTATTGCAGTTGTAAAGATATGAATTTTTCCGCGAAAAAACCAGCTCTTGACCCCACTGTGTGCCGTTCATTGTTTTACTGCACTCGTGCATTTGGAATATCTTTAAATAATATAAATTATGATACATACAATTTGTGAAATAAAAAATAAAGTTGCCGTTTTCTTTTGCAGTCTTCAAATAAATTTTATCAAAATTATAACGATTTTCTATTTGCTTAACCGGCGCTTACACCCCTGACAATGCTTCCTGTGACAACTGCTCCTTTTTCAATAACAAAACGTGTCAACTTTTCAAATTGTCTTAATTAGTGTCTGGTATATTTCAATATAGAATAGGCCTGAATAAGAGCAGGGAAACTGTACAACTTAAATTTTATAAATAACGAAAGATAACGAAATTTTGATTTTATTTTATAACATGATATTCTATAACATCATTGCTGCCAACTCTACAGCTGACTTTGCTCAGTGTTGTATTTTGATCTCAGAAGTTGTTTACATTTTTGCACGCCTTTAAAAATTTTGTTAACGTTTTTATTATTCCTCTTCTTCTCAAAGTGAAAGACGTTAAGGGCCGAATAAGCTACACAGAAAATTTATTCCCAAAAGAGTAGATTTTTTATTGCAGCTTACGACGAATTCAATAGGGCTCCCGAAAAAAATATCTAAACTATTTGATTTTCTTTCCAAGCCGTTTGTCAAATGTGACAACGCCGTTGTATACTACGCAACAGAATTGTACAATTATTTAATTTCCGTGTTGTTTGTCAAACTGTTTGTGTAGTGTATCTGGCCTCTTAGTGCGAAACCACAAACAAGATGTTCTTGATAAAATCGTGATATTTTTCCACAAACGAAATGTCAAGACACTCTCTTTCCTACACTCTCATTAAAATCCATACATGCCATCATTCTCTGCGTAAACTTTGCGAGAAATTATACTTTCTGTAGATTAGCGTCGCTGCGTTTTTCAGCGTTCAAGCAAGCATTTTTACAATTTATCTTATAACAGATTGGATCAGCTGATGCGTTTTTGTTGCATTTACGATTTCAGCGTACGGCTTTATTAAAGGATCGGGCTATTCACACAATGTGCTACTCAGTTCTATTGCCAAATTTATATTATTTTTTAAACTTTTAAAAAAGTTGTTTTTGTGCTGCATACAAAATAGGCCTAAAATAATCAGACTTTTTGGATTAAAGGTTTATCCATCAGCCGCTGCTAAAAGATTTGTTCGGCTCATAACACTGGCACAGCTGTTTTGTTTATACACACATAATTTATTTCGAGAATCTTGGAAAGGCAATTATTATAGATCTTTTTTTGATGGACTCTACTAATTAGTAGATTTAAGCAACCTTTTGACTTCTTCTTTCTTTCATAGCAACTAATCTCAAATTCAAATATCAGCTGGTCAAATTTTTAAATAGCACATTAAATTAAGACGGAGTGAACACCCCTATTATTTCATGACATCACTTTGTGACTACTATTTGCGTATGGAAAATTGAAATATATAAATAAAAAAAAAAATAAACTGGCTGATTTAATATCCTTAAAAATTAATGTCAGTTGACACGATCAACCTCCGACAGATTCTATGCCACTCGCCTTTTATTCTGTTTTCTGTCATGGCAGCAGCATTTCCAGCTGCCAACGCTTTCTTGACTTATTTTTTGTTTGTTTTGTGTATAAATTTTAAATGCTTTTTCAGGTTTGAATTTTAAAAATTGTTTTTAATCACCGTTTGTTATTTAGTTTTCTTAAATATTTACTTGCAACTCTACATAATGAAATAAAATGAAAAAAAACTTTGGAAAAATCATGAGTATTTAACACAATTTTATCGGTCTTGTTTCCTTGTCAATTGATATAAAAAAAATTGTTTATAATTCTCTTATCCTTCTGTTTATCAAGTCCTTTTCAATTTGCTGCTATAATAATTAGTTAATGAGTATTTACAATCGATATTTATGTTTGGGCTTTTATGATCTATTTAATACGCTGATGATCGGGTGTACTTTTCAAAATATCCGGCTGGTGGGGATGATGTAAATGATGGCTTTGGCTGTGCATGGAATTCATGGTGCCCTGCTGAGAGCCCGCCTGGGAACGTGAACCACCACCACCACCACCGCCCATGGTACCCATACGCTCATGTTCTCCGGTACTATAGTGAGAGGAACTTAATGTATGCGAATGATTGGAGTTGAGAGTATGAGTGGCATGAGAGTTCAGGGTATTGTGAGCAGTTGTAGTGGCATTTGTGGATATGCCAGCCATGGTATTGCCACACAGAGTACCCACCACAGTAGTGGTGCCGGTGCCGCCAGCTGGCCGGGTTCTTAACGATCTATGCGAGCCGTTGCGTGTTAAAGAATTCATATGAGGCGTTCCGGGCACTGTGTGGCCTAAGGCGTTCATATAGTCTGCTATTAGCAGAGTAATTTCCAAGATTTTGGGCTTGGACATGGCAAATAGTAGTTTTTGTTCTTGGGTGACACACGAAGTCAGGGTATCTTCATTGGATACCACCAACATAAAATCATCCTGACAGCCGCCAAAAGTCATCACAGTGGTGTAGGGGTAGCGGGCTATAGGGGCCATTGAGGACAATTCCAATACGTTTAGTGCATCTTCTGACACCGCCAACCAGGTCATGGCTTGATCTGAGTGCCTGGGCTTGGCCTGGAACAAACTGGCTCCGAAATAAGGCCATTTGCGACAGCAGGTCAAATATATTCGTACACAATCCAAAGTACTGCGACCTTTTAATAGAATCCATTTGGTGATTAGTAACTCCTGTATCTCCTTCAACTGATCCGGATTGAAGGCATCCCTGTAGCGATAAGGATAAAATTTATCTAAAGCCTTGATGCCAACATTGGTGCTGGCACTTTTGGACTTTTCATGCGAATAATCGCCCATATCTATTTGGGCCATTAGCGACGCCAATTCTAAAGCCAAATCTCGTGATAGAGGGAATCTGCCCTGCACAATTTGATTGTTCGTTTGATAACACAACAGCAGTCTCTCCTTGTCGGTTTCAAACTTCACTGTGTGTTTCCAGTACAAACGATTTTTATAGGTCAGTTGTATGACACGGGTATTTTCGAATTTACCCGAGCCCTTTTCACGCAAAGCCGTCTCCCATTTGGATATAACATCACACAGTTTAGCCAACGGATCTAAATAATGTTCCAAATCCTTTTCGATGGGATCATCGCTGAACAAGCAAAATCCGTTGGTGGAATCTCTGGTGCCTATTTCCTGGGCCAAAGTACTTTGGAATTCCTCTATGGTAGTAGAACCATCAAAGGACACCACCTGTTAAGCGGAATATATAGAAAATTAAATTAAAGTCTATGTCTAATTAAACAATTTATTAACTAATTTTAGTACAAAATAATTTTGGAAAAAATTACTTGCAAATAATGTTTTTCTAAAGTCTCATTTTATTAAAATTCTTTAGTTTGTTTTAAGTCGCGATTAACTCTTTTTAAAAATTTTAATTTTCTGTTAAAAAATACTTTTTAAAAAAGTTATTTTTTGCGAATAGTACTTTCTGCGAAATGTACTTTCTATTAATCCAATTCACCGCATCAATAAAAGAGAAATAGATCTGCAGTTTTTGGAATGGCTGCCAGATTTTTATTTTTATAAGTACTTTTTCTAAAAATTTCGTTTGATTTTTTAAAGAACATTGAAAATCTGACAGCCATTAAAAAACTGGAGATCTATTTCTTTTTCTTAGTACATTGAGTACAACTTGTAGAAGGTACCATTTGAAAAAAAATATAACTTTTCAAAAAGTACTTTTTAACAAAAATATTTTTGAAAGAATTTTTTGTTAAAAAAATTCTTCAAAAATTTATTTTTAAGAATAATTTCTTCTAAATGGACTTATAGAAATTTTCGTAAAAAGCATTTCTTAAAAAGAAACTCTTCAAAAACTATATTTTACAATAAACTCTTGTAAAGAAATCTTTTTGGAAGAAGCAACTTTTTATAAAGTAAGTTTTAAAAAAAATTCGTTTGTAGTTAATTTTTTCTTAAAAACTACAGTTTTTAAAAGAATGTTATCTAAAAGTACATCTTTTAATATGACATCTTTTAAAAGTACTCTTTCTTAAAATACTCTATAGGCTTCAGGACGGTTGCAGCATCCTGCAAGCCGAAATTTCTGCTATTGCTAGATGGCTGAGGTATTATAGGATATTGAACGATATCTATATCTTTACCGATAGCAAGGCGGCCATCTCTGCTATTAATGGTGTGTACAGCACATCCATAGCTGTGGTCGAATGCCGACTATCTTTAAATGAGATAGCGAGACATTCGAGGGTGACACTTGTTTGGGTACCGGGACATTCCGACTGTCCTGGCAACCTCATCGCTGATGGAATTGCCAGAGAAGGGACAGAGATGGATAACTCTATAATCTGTCACTTCACAGGCATTCCTCTATCGCATTGCAAGTTCTTGGTTCAGTGTGAATCATATAGACTCGCTCAATTAAGATGGGATAACGTGACCAACTGTCGTGTGGCAAGGGCCACATGGCCCCGCTATATGACCCACGCAGAACACGAGACCTTCTGAACTTCAACAAGGTACGAATTGGTCAACTTGTGAATGCCTTAACTGGACATTGTAACTTTGAGACCCATGCGAGAAGGATGGGTCTAGAATACAATGACTTCTGTAGAAGCTCTAATGATGAAGAGGAGGAAGAAACAGCACTCCATCTTCTATGTCAGTGTCCTGCCCTGGGCGGCTTATGGGCAGTGGCATTGCGCTCCAGCTTCCTGCCAGACTTAGACAGCCTGGCGAGTCTGGAGCTGACTAGAATATCGGCCTTCCTAAGGTCCACGGGATGGCTTAATGCGGCAGAGGACGACTCGTGAGTGGTCCTTGCTTTAGGGTATCACAACGGGACCGAATCAACGGACCCAAGTGCATTGCTTAGGCAATGGCCCTAACAATCTTACCTAACCTAAAATACTCTAAAGTGTTTCTCTAAAATGTACCCATGCTAAAAAAATACTTTTTCGGAATAGTACCTCTTCTCAAAAGCAGCTTTTCTAAAAACACATTTTTTTTAAAGAGTACTTTTTCTAAAAAGTAGCTTTTCTAAAAACACTTTCTACGACATACTTTTTCTAAGAAGTACTTGTTTTATAAAGTAATTGTCTTACATAGTACCTTTTCTAAAAAGTGCTTTTTATAATGCCTACATTTTCTAAAAATCAACTTCTTTAAAAAGTACCTAAAAAGTACTTTTTCAAAAAGCTACTTGTTTTAAAAAGTTTTTCTTCTAAAGTAGCTTCTGTAAAGGTTCATTTTCTGAAAATTATTTTCTCTAAAAAGTACTTTTTTAAATATTTTTTCTTCTATATGTAACTTGTCAGTACTTTTTTTTTAAAGTTACAGTTTTCAAAATTCATTCCTTTCGAACAGAGTGTTTGTGAAATGATTTCACAAAATGATTTTGTCTAAAAATGTTTGGCGGAAAAGTAATATTTTCCAAAATCATAATTTAAGAAATAGTTTTTTTCAAAAAGATATTAAAAAACTAACTTCTTTAAAAACTTTAAAAAAACTAAGTTTTCCAGAATGCACACACCTATTCAAAAGAGTGAGTGTTTTAATAAAAATTATGTTTAAAAAAATGTTTTTTTTTTACAAAAAACTTTTAAAAAATTAACACTGCGTTAAGAGTAACATTATAAAAATAATCCTTTATTTAATAAGTGTCCCAAAATGGGCGGAATTTGGGTGTTCCAAAATTAAAGAAAGTTTGTCGCCATTCCCACACAAAAACAGTTGGCAACCCTAAAAAAGCAATTCGACACTAGGGAGCGTTATACAGTGGAACAACGTGTCTTTATAATTGAACAACCTTTAAATCTTGTATTGATTTTGGGACAATGTGTAAAGGGTGTTGTTTTTTGTGGTATACTTTATGTTATTGTTCATCAATATTAATGAAACATATACGACTTAAAAGGTGTTTCTATGAAGATGTGGGTAATATAAATATTTTTTTCCAAAATTCTTTAGGTAGAAGTATTAAAGAAACCTTTTAAATTCGCTTAAAAAGTGGAAAGTTGTTTATTGCAAAATGCATGCGCAAACGAGGCGCACGTGTAATCCGTTAAGCATGTGGGACAACTGGCGGCCCAACTATCAATTAATTATTTTCTTGGCTGGTGTAAAAAGAACAAATTTTTTTGCGATATTTTTTATAACGAGTAAAAGGAAATATGACATTTTATTACGAAAACTAATAGGGAGAATATCCACGAAATCTCAAAATTCGAAATCTCGAATTTCGAAATAAAATTATTCAAACTCTTACCTGATATGTGGCATTCATCATGTGTACTGGTATGGCATGGGGCAGTGAATGATGATAAGGATTTTTGAGCAAAATTGATAAAACTTCCATGCGTGAGGGTTTAGTTTCACGACCGCCATTCTTTAAAGTCCTTTCCAAGGCGCGCTCACAATAGGCCGCATATTTGCCCGTCTCTGTTTTCGAATCAGCATTACGCGATAAATGCAATTTTAAATACCACAACAAACGGCTGGACTTGGGCACAAACAATGAAACGGCCAAAGACAAGAGCTGCCATCCTTGAACAAACGAATAGGCAGGAGGATTGGACTTGCAGTCTATAATAGGAGGAGGTACAGGAGCCTGAAATTAAATGAAAATATATTGAAATAGTTTTTTTTTTTAGGGGAATTTTTAGCGGAAATCTTAACATTCTAACGGAAAACAATTAGCATGCGGTTAATAACGAAATTCCTTGGATTCAGTACCTGTAGGGAGGTGGGTGAACTGCCATTTGCTTGAGCGTTGCCACTCTGTTGAGTATCACAGGCAAATAAACTTTGCGTGGCACATAAGAGTAGTTGCTGTAAATTTGTTTATTCACAATTTTTGGCAAATTTTTCGCAACATATTTATTGAGTTTTTTTTTCAATTGTAATAAAATTTTTATTTTTTGTTGTTGTAAAAGAAAAAGATACAATAAAAGGCCAAAGAAAACAAATATGGGGAAAAAGTGCATTAAATTTTTGTTATATTTGCAATAACTATTTGATTTAAAATTTTGAGTATGAAATTTTTCACAGTGTAGTTTTGTACATGGAAACATTTATTCAAAAATATATATTTTTTTTATATTATTATCTTTTGGGCATATTCTGGACTTTAACATAAAACCAAGGAAATATATATGCAAACAAAAAGCGCCAAAACCAAAAACAAATACAAATTATAAATGAAATATTAAAAAAGGAAACCTACAAAAAAACTCAACTCTAATTTTAAGTAAATAGTAATATAAATATTAATATAAATATTAATATAAATATATTAAATATCCGTTATTATAATATATAAATTGTTAATGATTGTAGTTTGAGTTGTGAAATTGAATAGGATATTATAAAAATGCATACAAAAATTTGTTTTTTTTTCAATTTACAGCAATTACAAGTATGTACGTGTGTGTTTTCTTTTGTGGTTCTTGAAAAAGTGTTTTATTTATGATAAACAGTGGCAAATGTTAATGTAAATTTCTTTTTTCTAATACAAAATGTGGCAAAGGCAAGTTCAGGCAGTAATTTTTAAAAGATTATAAGAATGAAAAAAGATGGCAACACTATGCCAAACAAACTTTGTATCCTTCATAAACATTCGTCTATATATTTCCTAGATCCTCATCGAAATGTGTGAAAAAGGATAACCTACATTCAAAATACAGGCGTTCACTCAAATGACATTGTTTTCGGTACATAATGAAAAGGATCAAGCGTTACCAGAGTAGGCAGCATAATGAATAAATAATTATTTTATGAATAAAAGTGTGCCCATATTGATTCAGTAAATATTCACTTCGATAAATTGAATTTTAATGAAATTTCACAAAGATTTCAATTACAAAAAAGGACGACATCACGCCCACATAAATTAATACTTCTTTTGTTCCATTTAATTTTCAAGGACATTTTTGTTAATGAAATCACAATTAATTCCATCAAAAATACAACCTCCAGCTCAATAAATATAACAAAATAAACCGGAAAGTTTGATAAAATTCAACATATTTATTTATTATTGAAGTAGGACCTTAACAACAAATTTTTTTTTAGGCCACGAAAATAAATATTTATACTCCTGGAGTTTCAAGAACAAACCTAATATTTTAATAAGAAATTAGGCCGGTCTCAACTAAAGAATTAGCAAAAGTTAAAGTTATTGTCATAGAAATTTAATTTCATCTACTTCGACTTATAACTAAATTAAAAAAATATGTCTTAGAAAACTCGGTGCAACTCCCAAACAAGCTGAATATACTTCACTAAAAATTCATAACTACTTGTTAAATTATGTCTATTAGCTGTACTGTAAATTTGGTGTCATTTGGTGCAAGGACTTGACTTCCTCCCATATATCCTTTTTCTAAAAAAAATTACTTATGGCGCAATTGTGATTAGAATGAACTGAATATGCTTAAATGTTGCTTAAATTGTGCGTTTTAGCACTTTTGTTAATGTTTTGCCAGTCGGTGCACAAGGATTTAGCTATCTTTCATGTATCCTTTTTCTAATAAACTTAATTTTGTGTGTAATTATCATTCGAAAAATGTTAATTATTGCTTAAATTGCACATTTTTCCTCTGTCATGAGTTTGATATATTTCGGAAGGAGGACATGACTACCTTCCATATATCCTTTTTCTAAAAAAAATTAGTCTTGGGTGTATATATTTGTAATTAAATGCAATAAAAGCTCACAGCTATTTCTTAAATTATGTGTTTAAGCTGTCTTGTAAATTTGGCATCATTCGGTACATGGACTTGAGTTCTTCCCACATATCATTTTTCTAAAAAACTTAATTTTTAGTGCACTTTTGACTGAAATGCACTAAAGGCTTGCACAATTTATGCATTTTAGCTGTATTGTAAATATTGTGTTATTCTGCGCAAGGAGGTGAAAAGCTTCCATATATCCTTTTTCTAAAAAAATTTATTCTTGGTGGTATTTATGATAATAATGCACCAAAAAGTCGATAACTATTTATAAAATTACGCCTTTTAGCTCTCTTGTAAATTTGCTACTATTCGATGCAAGGATTTGACTTCTTCCCATATATCCTTTTACCAAAAAAAAATTTTTTTGGTGCACTAAAAAATAACTATTTCTTTAATTATGCGCTCTATCTTTCTTTTAAATTGGATGAAATAAGTTGCAAGGACATGCCATCTCCCCATATATCCTTTTTCTTAATAGTATATCGCACCTGTACTTGTCACTAGAATGCATTATACAAATTTAGTTTTATTTGTACAAGGACATGTTTGATAATGTGTGCTACTTCTCTTTTAAAAAGTTACTTGTATTAATTAATTGTTTTTAATTAACTTTAATTTCAATAAATATGTTATTGTTGCGAGTTGCAGGTTTTATAATGATTTATATTTTATATATATATATATTTTTTTAACGTGTGTGAAAAGTTGTGGAAATTATCAAATAGCTGGCATCACAGTTGTATATTTAGTTTATGTACACTTAGAGAAATTTGGAATAAAAATAATATATATTTTTTTCTAATACTGTTTTATTATGATGAGCATGCATTTCTAGGCTACTTTTAAATTTATATAATATAATTTATTTAAATATTAAATGAAAACAAAAATTATGACAAAAATGTAAACAGAAAGTTTGATTATACAATTCAAGGCCACATGAAAAGCTGCTGGAAAGCTCATTTAAATAAAAGCGAAGCGAAGTTTTTAAAAATTCAATATTTAAATTGATATAAAATTATTTTTTAATATTTTCTTAAAATGAATAACAGGTTTGATATTTCAATACTTCCGATGTCCTTTAGGTTGATAAACTAACTACAGCTGCAGCTGCTTAGCTTTAGTTCCCTTGGCATTCGAATTTCTTCACACTTAATTCTCTTAAAATAGAGAGATTAAGATGGGCAACGCGTTATATTCAGAACGACATGATATTTATTGCAAGAAACAGGAGAAAATTAAAAACAATTTAATTCAACTTGCACGGCAGAGCAGAACTGCAGCTTTCGTTAGCCGCAACACTTATTAAGCGCTTTAGTTGAGTGTGATAAGAGTTTTTTTTATTAACGCCAGCACCCGGGGGATGACTCCCTCATAAGCAGTGCATTGTGGCAGAAATATGAAGACAAATGAGAAGATGGAGAATTTGTTGTAGATATTTTTATTTTTTGTGAGTACACAAATAGAATACGAGAAGAGTATCTGCACAAAGCAGATGTTAACACAAATTAAATCTCTATTTGATTATTTTCATGCCCCACAACTAACTAAATAGAGGGTGTTTTTTTTCTAGAGGAATACAATTTTCCGTTGGCAATACTTTTGTCTGCTGTCAAGTGATTTTTTTTAGTTTGACTTGGCATTTCAACATGAATAGACTGACGCCTCAGCAATACCTGATTTGACAACAATTATGCACATTTTTCGTTAAGCGAGGAAGCCCACTTTTGCCCGTCGAGGCATCGTTACATCAAAAAAAAAAAAAAAAAAAAACTGTCTGTTGTGCTTTATGGACTAGTGCAATCGTTGTTCCGTATTTCTTTTAAAAGCGTTACTGGTCAGACCGTTACCGTCAATGGTGACTGACTTTTTCGTTCATCAGGAGCTGTGGTTTCATTAAGGCGCCGCAATATGTCACTCGATTCAATTGTTTGATTGAAGAATTTCGGTTCCATGAAATGGCCTCCAAAATCGTGCGATTTAATCCCGCTAAAATATTTTCGCCGATAAGCAAGACACGATTGACTACTTGGACGCGTTATTGTCGACTATACGGCCGCATATATTGGGAAGAAGTCGTCAAAAATTGGTCTTCCAGATCAAGGCAGCCGTGGCGCTCATTTGCCAGAAGTCATATTTAAATTATAACGTCAGCCGACTGTCTTTCGAATAGAGAAAATTTCATGTCTATTTAATAAATTCATTTTTGTTTTATTCCATTTAAAGGTTCTATACCTCTGCACAAAACACCCTTTCGACTAGGACTGTCCTACGAGAATGTCTACCAATTGTTCCGTCACTACTGTCATGAGGTTAAATATGTCCCTGCGGTTTGTTTTTATTAGTTTCTCTGGGCGACCATCATTGTAACAAGACCAGCCTACTCGACTATACGAAGCGCCATCACTCTCTAGCCTTTGCCAGGAAATCCTCTGAATTAGTAGCGAGCGATGTGGCTACCGATTCGCCATTAGAATTGCTCATAGCAGAGGGCAAAAGTCACAGCGTTCTGGCACTCGTAAGACTATAGATCAGCTTAACACTTCCTTGCACTGCCCATCCAGGTTTCCATCAGCTTTTTAATCGCTTTCCTAATAGATCACAGGCTGAAACACGCTGTCTTTTTGAGAGAAACGGAGCGAAAATTCTAGCCCGAGTCAACTCATCTGAGCAGACTTGAGAAGCAACACGCCAGAGTATTCTTGATCCATTAGCAAAATAATGGTGGTCGCAGCCTTGATGAAAGCGCTAAAGTGTGGCAACACTTGCCACATGTTTAACATTCAAGTCTTGTTATTTCGACTACGTGTACGAAAATCGTAATAAGGCCCATTATCTTTCCATTTTGTCTCCCTTTCAATCCTGCGAGCATTCTATCCAAAAATCATCTGAGAAGACTTTGGAAACATCACCACAGATAATTCTTAAACCATTAACGCAAACCTTGACGTCATATGTCCTGCCTGATTCACGATGTCGAAAGAATTATTTCGTTCTTACAATAATATTTGAAACAAAAATAAAATTTTAAAAACTGGTTTTGTTTTAAATGTAGTTGTGCGAACGAAACAATTGTTTCGACATCGTAAAACAGGCCGTTAGCCTCATTACAATTGTCGCAGTCGTGACAAGTCTGACAACATTGAAGTCGTGTTATTTCGACTATGCGTGCTTTCTATTTTGTCTTCCTTCTAATTCTGCCTGGATGGAATTAAGACTTTAATAAAATTATTTGTAAATTTGAGGGCTTTAACTTGAGCCTGAAGAACAGTTTTTAGATGAAACAGTTTCACTAAAAATATCTCTCTTGATGAAATGGTTTCTCTTAATGAATAAACTTTTCGATGCTCTAATTTGGCCTCTGTCATGCTGATGCTTTAAAATATTACAAATCATGCTAATTCAGGATTAACATCCTTATTCACAAACGATTGTTAAAGTTAGGGAATACCTTAAAGACGTTTTTTCTATACAAAATTCAGACTTTAATTCAACTTTAGAGTTAATAATGGTTTGTGAATAACAACGTTAACTTGTAGCACAACTTAATGTTGTGTCAAGATTTTGTTTTTTGAGAGCTTGTCCTTTATTTGCTCTCTTGCACTAAATCACTAAAGGATTTCACAAAAAAACACTATGGGTTAGTATTAAATTAAAAAGACTAGAACTAAATAGATATTTAAAATAAATTACAAAAAAAAAGAAACTAAATTAAATGAAATAAAAAGCAGTTTGCAACTTAAAAAACTTACGCGCGTTTGTTTGCCCAGTTTCTTGTTTACCTGGACGCCAACGCTGAGCTTTTGGCCCGTGTGCCTGGACGTTTGCTTGACCAGTATGCAAATCATTTCCGTTTGCAATTCCGGCATGTCCAAGCAGTGTTGCAAAGCGTTCTGAGCCAAAACTACATGGTAATCAATGCCGGGTTGATTAACAGCCACCGACATGAACAGTTGGATGCTCTAAAATTGAAAGAAAAAGTTAGACAAACTGTCGTTTCGTTTCTTTGTGTGAAGCACAAATTAATTACCTTAAACAGTTTTATGGCTTCGGGATGCATGGGCTCGGTGTGCAAAGTAGTTAAAGGAGCGGATATAGAATCTTTGGTGTGCAGCAGAATAGGATGGCGCCAAATAACACAATCTTTTTATTTATAAAAATACAAAAAAAAAAAAAAATTAAAATTATAAATAGAATAGAAACAACTCAATATTTTGCACTGAAACCCACTAGGATCTCCATCAGTTTCCATTAGCTTTTGCACTAGTTGCTCATATTGAGAGCCAGCACTGGGTCCTCCACCCGATACCACCGTTAAATGGTACAGCCAATTATCACGTTCAGCCTTGCCGGGCAATATCAAATAGGTGGGACCCTGATGAGCCGGATAGATGGCCACGGTTAAATGTGCCTGACTTTGGGGATCTTCTCGTTCCTCGGAATCCGAATCAGAGACATGTTCCACTTCTTCTACTCTAGCATCGCGCATATTTATTTGACCCAAAGGATTCTGCTTTTGTTGGAAGAGAAATAATAATTCGTAGGATATGAAAAGTTCAAATCAAATTAATATTCTTACAGTTTCGTTGGGAGCCTTGAAGTATAGAAACATTTTGCCTAATAAAACACACCAACACTTTTTGGCATGACCATTCTTGACTTTGGTTACCCATCCCTGCAGTGTTGGCTTCTGATCATCCCTGCTGAGCAAAAGTTTGGTGGCATTTCTTCTTTGAACATTTTGCAAAACTCTGATCCAATCGTCCATGGTGGCATTGGAATCAGCAGTTAAATAGTAGACTTTTTTACCCGTATCTATTTCGAAAGTGGAAGCTCCTTCTGCCTTGTTAATGCGGCAGGCTTCGTCCAACAATATTTGACCCTGCGGCTTGCGATTGACATCATGTTGACTCTTCCAGTAGGTGAGAGTGCCGTTCTTCAAGACAAACCAGCGTTTACGCCACGTTTTCAATTTGCCACCCAGCTTGGCTAAATGGCCGACCTAAAAGTCACAGAGACACAGAGAGAGAGAGAGAGATAATAATTATAAATAATGCAATTTGTCTGTTATTCTTAAAATTTTCGCACAAACCTTTTCCAACGACTCCAATTTCTTACTGGGCGAATCCATATACGATTGCCGCATTAATAATGACGGCATGCTGGCATCCATGGGACAAGTGGATTCCGAGACAGCATCCGGCGGCAGAGCATAATCGTCGGAGAGGCCTGATTCAAATGAAATATCTGAAATTACTGTGCCACGCATAGGATGGTGAACAGGGACGCGCAGATGATGATTGTTGGCAGACGAAAGCCTGTGATATTGTGCTGGATTGTTTTGTGAGGGTGATTTATGAATAGTTGGATTATATATCGTGTGTAAATGTGCTTGAGAGCGTGTATAAGGCAGGGGCATGGTAAGATTTTTATATTTATGCGATAATTGACTTAGGCGATTTACTACTACACAGCCAAAGCGGGAAAAATGTGTATGTGTTAATGTTTAGGTAAGATAGAGAACGAGTGAGAGAGTGAGAGAGCGTTTAAGAGAGCGTGAGGAAAAGTAATTGTGAGACCGGGTTATGCAAATGATTGTGCAGGAGTTAATGTGAGAATTCAAATAGTTTTTTTTAGTATTCAAATTTGTTGCATTCAATATTAAGTTTATTTCAGGGATGGGCACTATCCAGGTAGTTTTAATACAACAAAACTGTAGGTTGGGAATTTTATCAAATTAAACGAAATTGAGTAACAAAACAGTTTATGGATCTTAATTTAAAAACAATGGGTGATTTTTTAAGAGCTTTCGGTTTTCATAAAATAAAAGTCCATAAAATTTACAAAAACGACGGATATAATTAAATTTTCAAAGATTATTTCATACGCAGGGTGTTTTAAAATGCACGAAATTATTCACATCGATGAAAATTTCCATGCAATTGAAAAGTAAATTTCGATCGATATTGAATGTCGCCTTTTGGCCCCAGTTATGGAACTTCAGCGAACGATAAGAAAGCGACTGATTGTTAATGAAAAGTATTTTTAAAATAAAATTTTTAATAACGAGATCAGTCATGTTACCGACTCCAATTCCATTCGCAGAAACAAACTTATTCCGCCTTTCGATTCCGAAAAAAAAATGGAACAAAGAAGTTTTTGGGAACAAAATATTTTTCTATTTCTTGAACTGATTCCATTTACGATATTAAAAAAATGACTTTATTCCGAAAAAATAATTTCGTTTGCTGAGGAATAAAAATACACCATCCATACAACTTTCCGCGCGGAATTGAAATCTGTGGCATTTATATGACATAAATAATTTAGTTTCTAAAAATAAAGCATATTGTAAGGCATTAATTAATAATTAAAACAATAAATCTATTTTAGGCTGGGAAAAATTTCACTACTTAAGGGTTATACATTCCAGAATTTCGTGTCAATTTTTTTTTTTTTTTATTTGTATCGTGTAAGTTTTATGTTTTTTTTTCTCAAATCTGGGAGTTCATAACAAACTTTTTGGTTTCTGTTAATCTACCAACAAATCATTAACTACGCATTCAAAGAAATAGAAAATTACAGAGATAAAGAGGGGGGAGAAGGTTTTGAAGGGCTTGGAAATATAAAAACTTTGGCTTGGAGCCAACTTCTTACCTCTTGGTTTAGTATTTTTGGGACTTTCCGAACCGCTACGCTTAGCGGGACTCAAGGACGAAGATGTCTTGCAACTTTTTGAGGGACTGGAAGCACTGCCGGAAGTTGAAGTTTCCGTATTATCGGTACTCGAAGAATTATGCGAATTGTGTGTCAGCATAACGGCATGATCTTCGCCATCACTCGAATCATCGCTGGAATCGCCGGTGAAAGGCATAGAACGTATTTGAGAAGCGCGCTAGGAAACCAAATTAAATAATTTTAAATTATAACAAATGTAATTTAGAATGTTAGAAAATAGGGACATGGAGAAAATAATCAAACGGCAACACTTGTAGTTAGCAAAAGCTTGTTACCTTCGTTTGGATATACTTCTCGTATCCTTTTTCATAATAAAATTGCTACAAATAGAAACTGTTACCGCATTCGATTAAGCCATCTGTGGTAATAAACAAAAATATACAAGAGTTCTGTTGCTGAAAGTGTAGCGGCGTTCGAAATCTGTTGTTCTGCTTTGCTGTGCAACTTGAATAGTTAAAACTGATGTAGGCTTTTTCTTGTGCTCTGAAATACTTTTCAAGTCATTCTGAGTTGAAAAAACACTCCCGGCCATTAACCTATTGAAATTCGAGGGATACCTACTTCGAACAGAACCATGATTTGCAATCAATTTCCACCATTTAGAAAGTGTTGCCCAGGCATCAGTCTATTTATGTTGATATGCCAAACCAAACAAATCAAAAATCACTCGACAGCTGACAAAATATTCCCCAGTTAAGAAAGTGTTGCCAGGTGAAAATTTTATACCTCTATAAAAATACCCTTTACTAGAATATCTAGTGTTTCGTTACGGCTCTGTGATCACTGTCTTTTTTTAAATCAAATTGAAATTCTTTTATTTGTTAAACAGAAGTTGTACTTTTTGCTAAATTTATTTTAAGGTTTAAAAAATATGTGGGATATTTTTGGAATATGGATTTTTTCGAAAAAATTGTGCCATTTATAAATAAAATTTTATGCTGGCGAAAAGTCATAATCATAATGCAGCATATTTTATAGGCACAGACAGCATGCTCATGCATGTAGTTGGAACGTGATGTTTTGTTAAAGCATATTATTTTGAAGCATACTTTGGGGTGTTTAAAACACTATGAATGACCTGAAAAACATATTTTTTATATTTTTAAGAAACTGCCATTAAATAGTTAATTTAAGTTCATTAAATAATTAATTTAAGTTTTTAGTTAATTTAAGTTCTCTAATGAAATTGTTGTTGTAAAAATTAAGCCATTTTTATGTTGTTTCAATCTTTCGTATTTAATAACTTTTTTTAAACTTTGTTGTTGTCTCCTTGTTGGTAAAATTTTTTAAAAGTCGCTGCATTAAACTGTTTAGTTTGTAATGCTCGCTTAAAGCATTTTTTGCATAAGCTTTAAAACTTTTTCCATAAGCATTCATTAGCATATGGTCGAATGTCGCAACAAAATATTAAATTTTGCCTACATTAAGGCAGTATTTAAAAAGTAATCAGCCTTGTAGCATTTTCAGTTTTGAGAAAAACAGAGATGAAGTGATTATGTTGAGGAATTTAGAATTAAAAAATATCTCGAGTGCTGGTTAAAAATATTATTGAGTAAAAACCCTATTTCTTCGACCTAAAATCCTTCTAAGAAGTTTTTGAGTAGAATATCAACCAACAAATCGATTGCGACGTGATTTAAAAAGAAAAAAATAATCGCTTTTATTATGAATGACGACGTCGACGTCACATCAACACGACAGCAAAAAATTATCACTTGCCATTTAATTGTCGACAATAATTAATTATTATTAACAGCCTTTTGGTATTTTCTAAGGCGTGTAATATTAATAGAACATGATACCAAAAGTCAATTTCTGTCGACAAGGACCAGACAAGTGACGTTTTTTTACTGTTGTGTTGACGTGACGTCGTCAATCATAATACGGGCGAGTAATTAAGATTTAATAAATTATTAGAGAAATTACCCCTTTAACTGTTGCATAAACGGGCACCGATATATCACAGAAACCGCCGCTTGCTGTTTGCTGCTGCCGCGTAGGTAATTGAGGCGTACCGGAGACGTGGGCCTCATGTAACGAAGAGGGTGTATGGCGACCCTGAAGACTTGCATTGTTTAAAGTATGGGAGTGACTAGTAACGGATTCTTGTATATCAGGAGGCGGTTGGGGTTGTGTATGCCGGTCCAAAGTGCCGCCATTCTCCGAGGAGGCTCCAGCTAAACCATCATTAGCCACTTGATAGATTTTCGCCTCCCACGAAGGAAATCGATGTAGGGGCGGTGTCGGCGGCCTTGGTACGCCACCCATTTCGCTGGTTGTTGTAGTCGTACTCGAGTTGCCTCCACTCGCCATTAAAGCTGGATTATTTTTCATCCAGGCAGGCATTTTTTCACATGACGGTGTATAAATTTCGGCATAATCATGTGCCGTATCCGTATCGGAACTATCAGGTCGGCCATTTTTAACGCCAGCATTTTGTTTCGATATACTGGCCAAGGGGGTCAACTGTAGGCCATCTACGGCAGCGACTAGATTACGCTCCAGCTCGGTTGGCTCCATCGATAAATTTCTTCTATGCTGGTGATGAGGATAGGAGGCGGTTAAAGGACGATTTATTATTTCTTGGGTATCTAGACTTTCGCTGCGTCTTCGATTCTCTTTGGAGGCGGCAAAGTCTTGCACATCTAAACTTAAACTATTTCTAACGGGACCTATAACACTATGCCTATTCGATTGATTGGCTATATAATTTTTCAATAATTCCAACTGTTGATTGCACTTTTGATTTTGTTCACGCAGCAATTGATTTTGCTCTTCCAAGTCGCGCAGTTTATTGTTGACCCACTCCTTGATTTTGGCCGCTTTCGCTTCGATCTGTTTGGCGTCCTGCAAACGCAATTGACGTTGTTCTTCGACTTGAATTTCAAGCGATGTTATTATAGTTTTCTCAGCATCTGGAAGACTTGAGGATAGTTGTTGTTGTTGTTGACTGGCAGTTAAATTTGTTGCATTGGCTGGAGTTTGTTGTTGCTGTTGGCTTTGTAGTGATGTTTGATGTTGCGCTTGGCCTTGATGGTTCGATGAGTTGTTGGTGTTGGCTGTGGTCGGCGGAGGTTTTGGCCATTCACTCAGCCTTTGTTCCATAGCCCGCACCTTAAAAGGAATTGAGGGAAAAAAGAAAAGAAAATTATTAAAAATAATAGTAAGAAAAAAATTAACTGATTAATAATTTTCATTTCTTTCAATACATTTCATTTGGCCTCAAAGTATGCAATATTTATAGTATTATCGCAAGCCCAAATGTATGCTATTTCATATAAATATTTCCTTATTATTTATTCAAAATCTATTATTTTCGTGACATTTAAAATATTCATGGTCTTAATGCAAAATCCAAAACATGTTCAAGTTTAAATGTCTTGTTCTTGACAAAGAAACAGAAAATAATTTTAGACTTCCGTTTGTACTTCTCAGCAGAAGCAAAACAGCTCCTGCTAGACTTCTTTGCATGCGAACAAAAACAAAAAAAGAACAAGTTTCTTAAGAGATTTCAAACATACTTTTGCAATAAAGTGCTTTCAATAGTGTGATGCATACTTTTAGGGAAATTGAAGTTTATAACTGTCTGGCATTCACAATAGAGAACAAAGTAATTATACGATTCGCGTGATTGCTAAGACTGCGTGCATAACGTGTTTATTATTAAACATTTACAATTTTAATGCAGATGTTGTGCAAAGTTTTTAAGACAAAAAGAAACGGAATAAAACTTTTTCCACGATACATATTTTGAAATACTTTTCCTGCTACACTTTGTTGCTCATTGTTAATTTCTTTTTGTCTTGCCTCCCCAGTAAGTGTTGCTGGTAATTATCGTTGTATTCTGCTGCTGCTGCTGCATCTAATAAGGAAGTTTGTTAAGCAAAAATTACAAAAAAAAAAGGAAGAACGACTCTGGATGAAAGTAATTTATTTAAGAATAACAGATAACAAAACTTTATGATTGTATTCGAGGCAAATGCTTTTAGTAACTCCCGCACGTGGTAATTAAAACATTAAATGAAAATAGCAGCAACTAAATAAAAGCCATAGAATTGTAAGAAAACTATTTGAAAAAAAGTTCTGAATATGATGGATGCGATAGATAATTCCAAGCCGGAGCTTACGAACATATTTTTTCTTTTGCTCTTCATTATTCAGCCACTGATGGAAAATGATAAAAATTTTTTATCGAAAAGCATTATTGTCTAGCGAAACATTTAAAAAAAACCAAATCGAACAACATTAATATACGAGGCCTGTTTGAATTTTGATTGTTTGAATGCAATTTCGTTACCGATTTTTTCACATTTTTCTTGTTGAAAGTGTTTTTAAAAATCATGTTTTTTAATTGCTACCATTAAACAAAGAAAACACGCACTTTTACCTTTTTAAAATATAAAATATTATTAAGATGAATTTGTAATGTTTTTAAAATGATTATTATTTAAATTTCAATTTTTTTCCTTTAAATTTCAGTTTTTTTATAAAAAAATTAAATACTTTGTTTAATATGTTCAAAATTTTGCCATACTTTTGGGCAGTTTTTTCAGAAATATGTAAAAAAATTTTATGATCTTTTGTAATATTTTTTTTTCTTAAAAAAGGAAAATATTAAAAATAATTGACATATATTCATATATTCCCGAAAAAAGTTACCCGATTTGCTGGAGAAATATGAAACTTTTTATGTAATTCAAAAGAAAAAATTAATTTACTGCTCAAAAGTATGCAATACTTCATTGAATTTTAAATATTTTTACATTTCCCCCATATAAGCATCTTCTGAAATATAAATAAAAGTAAAAATTGCAATTTATAAGTTTTTTTCTCTTAATTCTTTTAACCGTCAAATCACTTTTCCTCTTCCCCCGTGCTGCCTGGCACACATTCACTCTTTATGTTTGTGTCACGAGCATAATTGCACATTTTGGGTATGCAATAGTTCTATTTCATAAGTTTTTTTTTGCCTTAAAATTTATTTATTTTCTCCTGCAATATTTCTTCTAACGAAATCTTCATTTCTAGTATAAAATTTTTTTTCTGCAACAAATTTCATCACAAAATCTCAAAAGACATAAATTTTGTTTTTTAGATTGCAGCAAAGTACATGCTGTGCTCTCCTATTCAGCCTGTCAGATCGGCTATGAAAATTTTTTTTTTCAATTGAATTTATTTATGGTGGGTAGAATCTAAAAAAGGGGGTCAGTGCTGTTGATAAATATTAAAAGGGATTTTCTGAAAAAGAACTTTAAATTAAGTGGCCTACTTTAAGGAGCTGCTTGAAAAGATGTTCTGCTTTAGTTCTATTATAATAGATTATTTTTAGGGGAGCTCAATATGAAGCGCTGTAGTACAAGTAAATGAAATTGTATGCACGCGAAATGAATGATTTTTTCCTATAAATAACATAATCAAAGCAACTCATTGCATATTCCAAGTTGAATAAAAATAATAATTATTTATTTATAACTCTTATTGTCAATACAATTTTTAGTTTCAATTATTATAGAAGCAGTTTAATAACTAACAATTCGATGCAAGTAGTTGATTGAATATTTTTTGTGTAGGCGTGTCAACGCCTTCTTTCGTGCTTTTAAATTGTATTTCTATGCTATCCATGTTCAGAAGTTCGGGATAATATATTTAGTATAATTTAGGATAGGTAAACAGGTGTATTCCGCTGTATGGGTGTGTCCCTGCCCACAAATTTTATCATAAAATAATATTGACAATGGAAGAAAATGCGTGTGCTAAATTTCATATGAATTTTTAGGCAGAAATAGTAATAAAGAAATATTTTTTGTGGGTGCGGTCCTGCCCACTTTTTTATTTTAAAGTTGTGTTTGAAACCGGTTTCCTACGAATTTCTTAGGCGAAATGAGTTGAAAAATCATATATGTTTTGTTATGGGCGTGCCCCAGCCCACTTATTTTAATACAAAATTGTATTGACGCACACAGTTTGTGTGTTTTAATTTCCATAGGAATTCTTGGAACTGCAATAGTTTGAAAATAATATATATTTTCTATGGGCGTGCCCCAGCCCACTTATTGTAACACAAAATTGTATTGACGCACGCTGTTTGTGTGTGTTAATTTTCGTAGGAAGTAGTTTGAAAATAATATATATATGTATTCCATGGGCATGGCCCAGCCCACTTATTTTAACACGAAATTGTATTGATAAGAAATCCTTTGATTTTTTTTCTCTTCTCTTATATTATATTTCACTTTATATTCCATTTGACGGAGCTTAAATTTTACTTCGCTAATGCAAAATTTCAATTCCATCACACATTTTAAAGTAACTGGCCATTATATAACTTTATTGTTGTTTTTCTGGTAACTTATTTTTTCTAATGATATTTTCTGTGCTCAGCTGTTGCTTAAAATACAAGAAACATTAAATTTTCATATCGTTTTACTGCAGATACATTGAAAATGTTTTAAGTAAGAGAAATATGAATGAAATTTAACCCTTTAACTGGAAAAGAAAACATGTTTGGCCGAGAATATTTTACACTTGTGTGCGTATTTAATAATAGTTTGTAGAAATTATACTTGTCTTAAAACGATTATTAAAAGTTTTAAGTCCGAAGGACCACTTTCTGATATTCTTTTTCAACTGAATATATTTCAATTTCTTGACACATCTGTGCAGCACTCAAAATAAAAAATTTTTAGCAAATTTATTTAAAATAATTTTGTGACAACAAAATATTGTACCAAAATTAAATTAACACTATTTATGACACAACAATTTCTATTTTAATTTTTAAAAGTTTTATATTTTTGCCTTATCATGTCACAAGATTAAAATCTTTTAACATCACCTCCCTCTGTCTTATCACCTCAAGCACTCAACACGAACATGTCTGAGCATGAGCTACACCAATAAAATTGAAATTAATGTTAAGGAATATATTAAAACCTATAAATATATTTTATGGTTGTGGACATTAAGGAAAGGCTGTGAATGAAGTTAACACAGTCAATGATTGTGCAAAGAAATTAATGATAGAATTTATAATAATAAAAAATGAGGCTGGCGCCTAAGAGTAGACTATGCAATGCAAAGTAGACTAAGAAATTTTTTATTAATAATAAATTTTAGCTGGAATGGCAAGCTGGCGTTATTTTAAATTGTTATTTCTTCGCCATAAGTTGAGGTTTTGTTGTTTTATTATAAATAAATTATGGAAATTTTAATTTTAGTTCTATTTCTTTATTTATGTGGACTGGTAAATATATAGAAATTTCTTAAAATGTCATTTATAAAGTACCAGATTTTTGTAAGAAAATTTGATAAAGTACCCGATATTTGTAAAAAAAAATTCTTTATGAATTATAATTCAGGAAAGACATAATTTTTAATAGCAAATATTGAACTGTTGATGTTTCTAAGAAAATCTGAACTATAATTCAGGAAAAACATAATTTTCCAAATGTTGAACTGCCTTTAACTTTTCAATTACGTAGTCGATTTGACTTAAATATTGTTTGTGTACATCAGCAAGCAAAAAGCTTTAAATTATATATCTTTTAAGCAAAATCGGTTTTAAAATTAAAGCATAAAAGGGGCCACAAAAAATCACTCTAAATTTTACGAATATAATATGAATAAAAAATATTTAAACGCCTCAAAAATCTAATGCGTTTTAAAATTATTTACTTTTGCTCGGTAGTGACTTATAAGAAAATACCAAAAATATATTTGATTACTCTGTTCGTATTTAAAGAAATTTCATTTGATAAAAGAGTGAGTCCAAGTTATCACACCAAAGAGAAAAATATGTGTTTCAAAATAGAAAAGAGAAGTAGGAGTGGCAACAGTTTGAATTCCTGCAGTCAGAAATTTGAAAAAGTTGACTTGAAGAGACAACATTTTGTGAGAACAAGTCAATTAGCATATTAGGGGCGGTGGGCGTAACTGATTTTGCAAATTTATTTCTTATTCTTGACTTACGTTAGATCGTAGAACATTCTTTAGCCTTCATTTTCTAACGAAGTTTCTCTAAAACTTTATTCAAAAACTTTTTTTCAAAGAAATTGCCTTAAAGTATGCTTTAATATATTTTTTTGTTTTTTATTTAGTGTCCCAAAGTTGTAAAACTAATTTCTATTGCAAACTTTTATCTTTCCTTGTTCCTTTTCATATATATCTTTTCATTCCACCTCAACGCCTTTTTTACTAAATCACTAAATATATTCGTTGCTTTGGCGAAACTGCATTGATTACGCCATACTTTTGTCTTGACTTGACTTGATTACATGTGCTACCTCTTGCCTTTTTGTTTTATGTATTTCTCTTTTATTACAAAGAACTTTGAAAACTGCATTTGCCATAAAAAGCAGACTCTTGCAAAAACTTTACAAATAATATAGTGCCGTGTGGATACTGAAGAAAAAGCGAAAAGCAAAAAAAATTAAATCTGCTAAAACTTCGTTTAAACTTTTTGCCCAAACCATCAGCCTAATAGATATGCTATTAATTTAAGATAATAAAAAAATTATGCTGCACTTATTTGGATGTGGTAAAAGTTTTACTTTAAGTGTTTACTTTTTTTACACTCTCTTAGCGGAGAATTATATAGCATACTTTTGTGCATGTACTATTTGAAATATGTAAAGCATACTTTTGTGCATACATTATTTTAAATATATGCTGCGTGGAAGTAGATTTATATCAAAAATGCTCAACTCTGTACGGCGCAAAAAGTACAAACATGTTTTGTGTTAACTGTCTAGCCAATTTTATAGCGTGCCGCAAATATTGTCTGCTGCAGGAAAAACTGCTAAAGAATGTTTTCCTTAGTTTTTTATTGCAGCATACTTTCTGGCTTTGAATTCCTTGTGTATAGATCGCAAGTATTTATATTTCATTGTATTTTATAGTTATAGGAAATAATACATTTTCAATTGCCATTGACTTGCCGCTACAATTTATTATGTCTGAAGAGATTTACCTGCAAATACCAGTTTGTTGACAAGAAACCTTAAAAATAATTTTTTGTTTTTGTAAATTATGGCTGAATCGAATTAATCTAAACAAACCATCAGGCAAAAATTTTTTTCTTTCTTAACCCACTTTTATTAGTTTCGTGCAGAAGTCATTGTTAATTTGAATAATATAAATCATTGTGATCGCTGTTCAGAGACCATTAGGGCAGGGCAAATGGGCAGCGCCACGCCTCAATTAAGAAAATATTCTTCTTTAGCTATTTCCAATGAAAATGTCCTTTGGCGCTTATATTGAAATCTTTTGAGAATAAAAAATACCCACTGACATAATGTGTGATAAGAAAAGTAGGCAGTGCCACACCCATACCACAAAAAATATAATATTTTAACTATTCCGACGCATCTGATTCTTATGAAACTTTGCAACCACATTGAGATTTCCGAAATTATTCGAGTTTAGGAAGATAATCGCTTAAGGATACGGCTACTTTCATTTAAAATTTTTAAAAAAATTAACGCTACGGCTAAAGTAAATTTGCAAAAGTAACAAAAAAATTTATTAAAGTTAGCAAAATATGACATTGAATTTGTAAAAAAAATTCTTCTAAAATCCAAACAAAAATATAGGTGCCCGCCATATGTCCTTTTTCGAAAAGTTATTATTTCAGCTAATCTAAATGTAGGAAATACTTTTGAAAAGTCTTATCATGGAATAATTAATATGTGAAAAAATTTCTGTTACAATTGAATTGAATATATGGGTATTTTTCATATATCCTTATTTATTAATAACCAGGACTTTAGCTAAAGTAAATTTGCAAAAGTAAAGAAAATTTACTAAAGGTAACAAAATATGGCATTGAACTTGCTAAAAAAAAGTTTTTCTAAAATCTAAGCAAGAATTTAGATGCCTCCCATATATCCTTTTTGGATAAACTATAATTTAAGCTAAAGTAACCATGCAAAAGCAACAAAAACCTGTGAAAGATCTACTTATATCCCAGTTAATATGCGTAAAAATTTCTGTGTAAATCAGAATTAAGGATATTGATATTTCTAACATATCCCTTTTAGGAAAATTAGCATTTTAGCTAAAGTAAATTTGTAAGAGTAAAGCACATTTGCTTAAAGTATCGAAATATGAAGATGAAATGTGAAAAAAATTATTTATAAATCAAAACAAAAACATCAGTATGTCCTGAATATCCTTTTTGTCAAAGTAATTATATCAGCTAAAATAACTTTCCAAAAGCAACAAAAAATTGTGAAAGGTGTCATTATATGCGACGTAGTTTGTGTAAGAATTTTTGTTGCAGTCGAATCAAGGATACGGATACCTCTCATATATCCTTTTTAGAAAATTCATGGTTTCAGCTCAAGTAAACTTCTGAGAGTAACGAAAGCTTTCCAATAGTTTGATTTTTTACTACTTAATGTGTGTAAAAATTATTACTGAAATCGCAGCAAGGATGCGAGGACCTCTCATATATCCTTTTCAGAAAATTCATGACTTCAGCTTAAGTAAACTTCTGAAAGTAACGAAAGCTTCCCAATAGTTTCATTTTTTACTACTTAATGTGTGTAAAAATTATTACTGAAATCGAAGCAAGGGTGCGAGGACCTCTTATATATCCTTTTTACAAAAGTTATGACTAATTAAGTCTTAAAGGAAAACACTGCTAAAATAGTAAAAAAATCCCAAATTTTGGCGATTTGGAATATATTTTCAGGAATTGTCTTTGGTTTTCATATCAATTTCGGAGTTTTATATAGTTCGCCAAATAATTATCAAACATTTTTATAATATTTTTGCTTACACAAAATAAGTATTTGTGCTTAACATAATAAATACATTTTTTTCACTTTAACCTTAAAAAAATTATGCCAAATATTTTTGCTAAGATCGCTCGTATATCCTTCTACAATTTCATTATGATAATGTTTTTCTTTTCATACATTAAAAGTAACCTTATCAATCTCCATTCAACCTCCATTAATCTTATCTTTACCTCATTGAATAATACATTTCCGTAATGCAGCTCATTTAACAAAGTCTATTGTGGCAAGAAGCTTTCTCGAAGTATGATTAAGCAAAAAAAAAAAAAAAAAAAAATTGCGTGTAAATTTTGGTATAAATTTATTTTGTGGTCTTTGGAATTGAAACTGCAGAAAATATTGTATAAAAGCAGGATTCAAAATGATTTCATAAATAAATTAAATTGATTAAATTTTTTGTTTGTTAAGGAATTCGCTGAAAGCGAGGGATGTCGTACACGCTGCATTAAATTTTAACTAAGAAACACGTAGATTATTGAAAAAAAAGAAAAGTGATGTAAAATTAATAAAAAAATAAATTAAAAAAAATATTAAAACTTTTGAAAATCAATTGAAGCAGAATATTTGCTTTCTGTGGGCGTGGCAATTTTAATTTAATTTAAAAAGTTTAAGTAAAACAATTGAAACAGACCATTTGCTTTCTATGGGCGTGGCAATTTTAATTTAATTCAAAATGTTTGAGTAAAAACATTTAAAACAGAATATATATTTTGTATGGGCGTGGCAATTTTAATTTAATTTAAAAAGTTTAAGTAAAAACAATTGAAACAGAATATTTGCTTTCTGTGGGCCTGGCATGGACCATTTTTTCAATCACCGAATTTTAATTTAAAATATTTAAGTAAAAAAAATTGAAACAGAATATTTGCTTTCTATGGGCGTGGCATGGACCGTTTTTTCAATCACCGAATTTTAGTGTTTTCGTAAGAGTAGTTTCAAGGGTAATAATTAAAGAAAATAATATGGGCATGGCACTGCCCACTGGGCTAGGAATTAAATAAAATTGTTTTAGTAGTGTTGGAACTAGAAAGAAGTCGGGGAAAGGATTGAAAGGCTTTACATTTTTAATAAAATATTGTTTGGAAAGGAGTGGCTAGATGTTTGCCGAATATGGGCGTGACACTAGCCACGTTCCTAGTACTATTAAGAAAACTTTCTTAAGAGTCATTTAAATGGAAAGAGTTGAAAGAATATTGACTTTGTATTGGCTGCCCACTTTTCTATCGTTTGAACTATAAAAAAACAACTCAGACGAAGTAAAAGTTGTTTTAAAATTATCTCGCCCACTTTCCTCTTTAATTAAAGTGAGCAGACATTTAAACAAAAATATATTTACAAAAGTTTTCTTTATAATTTTTTTATAAATAAAATTTACTTTTACAGCACACAAACACACTCGCATTTAATTAGTTATTACAGCAGCTGACTTTTGTTCTAAACATTAACGCAAAGTCTGTCATGACATGACCCATTTTAATAGAAAACTTAATTAATGTGCCTGCCCATTTCGGCTTTATTTGCCTGAAGATTTGTCGACTTTTGTTTTACTTGTCAACTTCTTTTTTTTCCCCCCGAAAATTCTTTGCATGTTTGCTTTGGGCACAACATAAATAAGTAGGGAGTCTATAGGGAAGCGCAGAAGATCAACAGTCGTCATTTAAATAGAAGTAAATTAATGAATTTACTTTTCAATTTGATGTAGAGTTTTTTTAGTCCAGCTTCCGTTTGATTTTTCCCCCTCTTCTGCATTTATGCCAGAATGTATTATTTTCATTGTCACTAGAAATTTTCGGAGAAATCAGTTGCTGTTTGCTTTGCCCACATTTAAAGAATATTTATTATTTTAAGTGTATCATTTAGCTTTAAGTAAAACAAATACACACACACACACTCATGCTAATAATAGTTAATCAGATGGATTTGTAAAATATAAAGTTTGATTTACACAAATGATGCCAACGCAGCGTTTTTTACACTACACTCGAACTTTTCAGAACAATTGAAAAACAAAATTTCATTGTAATTTGTATTAAAAAAAAGGCGCATTATTTATATGAAATGCACATTTCGATGTTCTTCTCAAAAAAAATTTTGCCTTTTAAAGCATTTCTTTGGCTTTCCAAAAGTTATTAAATGATTCAATTATTTCGAAGTTATTGAAATATAATTACAATTAATTAAACAATTGAAAAATATGTTCTGTGTGATTTTTCTTTTCTTAAAAAAGCCGTATTATTTATAAAAATGCACTTTTTAGTCTTCATTTCTAAAAAAATGTTGCCCTTTAAAGTTGGAGTTATTGTAATATAATTTTAATTGTTTAAACGATTAAAAAAATAAGAACCTTGTGATTTGTTTTCTTAAAAAGCCTCATTATTTAGAAAAAACATGCACTTTTTAGTGTTCGTTTCTAAAAAAATGTTGCCCTTTAAAGCACTTTTTTGACTTTCTAAAAATTATTAAATGATTCAATTATCTCGAAGTTGTTGCTATGTGATTTCAATTATTTAAGAAATTGAAAAATTAAATTATTAATTGTATCCCTAAAGACATGCATTATTTTTATAAACTGCACTTTTCAGTGTTCATTTCTAAAAAAACGTTGCCCTTTAAACTAAGAGTTATTGTAATATGACTTCAATTATTTAAACAATTGAAAAAATAAAAAACCTTGATTTTTTTTTTTAACCGCAGAATTTATAAAATATGCACTTTTTAATGTCAATTTCTAAAAAAATGTTGCCCTTTAAAACACTTTTTTGACTTTCTAAAAATTATTAAATAATTAAATTATCTCGAGGCTTAAAAAATTAAAAAATTGAATTAAATTATTATTTGTTTTCTTAAAAACATGCATTATTTTTATAAACTGCACTTTTTAGTGTTCATTTCTAAAAAAAATTGTGCCCTTTAAAATTGTAGTTATTGTAATATGATTTCAATTATTTAAACAATTATAAAAATAAAACCCTTGCAATTTGTTTTCTTAAAAAATTGCGCATTATTTAGAAAAAATGCACTTTTCAGTGTTCATTTCTAAAAAAATGTTGCCCCTTAAAGCACTTATATGACTTTCTAAAAGTTATTAAATTATCTCGAAATTTGAAAAATTAAATTGAATGATTATTTGTTCTCTTAAAGACATGCATTATTTTGTTAAACATTTCAGATAGTTCGTTGCTAAAAAAATGTTGCCCTTTAAAGTTGGAGTTATTGTAATATGACTTCAATTATTAATTGGAAAAATATTTTCCTTTAGATTTGTTTTCCTAAAAAACCGTATTATTTAGAAAAAATGTACTTTTCAGTGTTCATTTCTAAAACAATGCTGCACTTTAAAGTTGGAGTTATTGTAATATAATTTTAATTGTTTGAACAATTGAAAAAAATATTTGGCTTGCGAATTGTTTTCTTAAAAAAGCTGCATTATTCATATGAAATACAGTTTTGGATGTTCGTTTCTAAAAAATTTTGCCTTTTTTTATTTGGTTTCTTAAAAACCCCCGCTTTATTTATAAAAAGTGCACTGGTTTTACAATTTTTTTTTAAATCTTATATTATTTATATAAAATGCATATTTTGCAGTTCATTTCTAAAAAAATTTTGCCCTTTAAAGTTAGAGTTGTTGTAATATGATTTCAATTATTTAAATATATGAAAAACTAAATTTTACTGAATTTAGTTTTCTTAAAGAAACGCAGTATTTACACAAAGTGCAGCTTTTGATGTTCGTTTCTAAAAAAAAGTGTTGCCCTTAAAAATAATATTAAGTTCTATTCTGCGAAATGTAGCCTAAGCAATGGCTGAGGGCATTATGAGTTACACTTAATATAAGTTGACAGTACTGATGGTTTTTAGAGTATTTTGTCATATATTTTGGGAATCTATAATTCAAATCTGAGATCTGTGCGCGATTTGCGAAATGTTTTCGTATAGAAGAAAATAAGAAATTTGGATGCATGCTTGTCGCCCTTTTTTTGGTACAACAAATCAGGCAAAATTGTGCTTTTCATTTTCCTGCTTTTACTAGTGGGACCACAATTTTCTGGAAGCCGGTCGTTCTTTCTTGTTGGATGCTCGAGCCAGACATTCTTTATAGTTCAGGTTGTTTTTTCAATTAACAGAAAAGTGTAGACCACATTAAACTAAAATTTTTTATAAGAAATTGAACTATTTAACTCTACTTTCTTTTGCAATTTCGTCTCTCCATTCAAAATCCCGGTGTCATATAATATTTTTTTATAATTTTTTTGTTTGTGCTCTTAATAAGATTATATTTGCCAAAACCTTTCCTAAATAAACAGCTCGCTTGGCTGTTTCTTTTTCTTCTTGCTGCCAATATAATTTATGCATTAGCAAATAATGAAATTGCTTGGCTAGTGGCAGGTGGAACATGTCACACAATCTAACGAAACTCAGTAAAGTAAATAAACAAAATTGTTAACTTGAAATAAATACGAAATCCCTTTGACAGTTTTACTGCACGTTAAAGCCATCAGTTAAATTGAAAAACAAATGAGATTATACTGAACTGAAATGCTAGAATTTTCCAAAGGAATAAAATATTTTTGCTGCGCTTTATAACAGGGGTTTCAACATGTTTATTTTATGTTATTTCATTTATTACAAATCCTAAGCATTTTAATGTTCTTTTAGAATGTCCGAAAAGGATTTAAATAAAAAATTAAATCTACAATTCAATTGTTCAATCGTTTGTTTTATTAGTTAAATATTAGTCGATTTCTTTTCTAGAAAATAGTGCAACATTTTTCACACTTTTTAACAGAAAACGGCAACATTTTGCCATTTCAAAATAGGGAATTTATTAGAAATGAATCCAACATCTATCATGAAAACTAATTTCTGTTTTAAAACTTTTCCAAACCACCACTTTTTAGAAAAGAAGTGAAAAAATTTTACATATTTTCTAGAAAAGAAAACGCCATAAATTTTAGTTAACAACCTTAAATTTCCCAATTTTTTTTATTCATAATTTTTTTCATAAATTCATTCAATGCCTTTTTTTATTTTCTTTATGGTAAAAAGGTTTGTTTGACGTACACAAACTTATTTTAAAAATAGCTGAAAAACATATTTCAAGTTAATCAAAAACGTGCCAAAACCTGATTTATCTTGTTTGAGCAAAAACCAAAACAAAAAAAAACTTTTGTCTGTTTCATATCATTTTTCAATACACAACTTGTGTTTTAATGAACCAGCCACCCTCAATAATAAATTTAATTCATAAACTAATTTATGAGTCTGTATAATTTACCACAAATTAAAAAGAAGAAATTCAGTTTTAACTAAAAATAAAACAATGAAATTGTATTTAACTTCCTGTTAAAGATTAAAATGCGTACAAGTGCATAAATTAAACTGTCACAGAATAATCGTATAGAATTACAAGTCTAGTGATGGGAAAAATACCCACCATTTAACCCTGGATGGTTATACTTCTTTTCTTGTACTTTAAGTTTACTCTTCATTAAATCGACGAACAATTTTGAAAAACAATTTTTAATATCTTAAGCTTTCAATCTTTTTTTTTTTTCTTGTTGCCTTGTGTATTTGTATGGCAAAAGCAAACCACTTTTTTCTTGCCTAAACTATATGAGACTTTTACCAAACTCTTATCTTTACAAAAGTTATCCTTTTTACCCCGTAGGTTAATATTTGAACTCTCTCTTCAACTGTTTTACGTGCATAATCATGTTTCCCTGTAAAACACTTTCAAACCACTCTGGCAACTTTAACTTCCTGTCATCATTTAATTAGCGACTAAGTTTCTTTATATTTGATATGAAAGGAAATGCCTAATAACTATTATTATTTTCTAAAGTCATTACCGCCTAAGGATCAATTAAAAAAACAAAAGCAACTTAAGATAAACAAATAAATGGCGTCCTGTAATAGTCTGCTAAAGTTAAGAAGTGGAATTAAAATTAAAAAAAAAAACGGTCTCATACCTTTTACACAGATGAAGCCCCTTGACAACACAATTCCGGCACACAAAGATGCAGTAGTAAGTAGTGGCAGAGTGACAAGGGGGGGTGGGGCAAGAAGTCTGTATTGTGGCATGAAATAAAAAGCAACATTGAAAAAAAAAATGACAGCACATTCTTGTTCAACAGAAGAGAATCCTCTTCAAATCTAAAAAGTCAAGTGCTTATTTTTTTTCTTTTCCTTAAATAAGATGCCTTTTTCTGTATGCGTGCTTGTGTGTGTATGTGTGTGCATGTGTGTCTATTTGTTGTTTGTGTCATATTCATTAATAAAGGGCCACATACGACCAACATACAATTGCACATACGCAAGTAAGTCTAGCCGAACAAAATTGCAAGTGAAGCTCGCAAGCGAATGTCAAGGAAAACAGCTAATTAAGCGGAAAAATTAAGATGATTTGTGGGAGACATTCATGCAAATAGTACTTAAAGTGTGTACTCATCAGGAGTTAATGGGAAGAGGATAAAGAATATCTACTCTCCCTCGCGTCATGGCAAGCAAAATTGTTGCAGTTCATAACCCCCTCCCACCATCTTTTTCGTTCTCAGCCCTTTGAAATGTTGCACGAAAATGTTGGGAAATATAGTTTTGCTGGGCACGAAAATGTTTGCAAATATAGTTCTGCTGGGCACAATGTCTGTTTTAAAACTCTTCCAAATGGCCACTTTTTAGAAAATAAGTGATAAAATGTTGCATTTTTTCTAGAAAACGAAACGCTATAAAATTAAAATTGTTTGACTGTCGGAATAATATTAAATTGCTTCGTTTATCGGATTCTATTTCTTAATAAATTCTATATAAAAACTAATTAATATCACAATTCAAATGAGCCATCGAATAAGTGGTGGTAAGCAAACATATACACGAATACTGATCACGAAAGTGTAGCGGCTTTCTAAAACAGCTCTACTGCTCGGCTTCTCATGTTGAATAGTTTAAGTGTTGCTAACTTTGCCTGGAGCTATGGAGCATTTATCTCGTGTTGGTGAATTAAAACACGTTGCAATTATTATCCTGTCAATCTTAAATGAGCAACAAATACTTACAGACAATTATATTAAATTGTCTCAATTATTAACTCAACTTTAATCATACGATTAATAGCTCAATAAAAAATCTCATCTAATTTAATACCCTACTGCTATAGATTAAATCTGAGAATATATATTTTCTTTAAATGACGTTTTATTGCTTTTTACAACTCTTATCCTGCAAATATAAGAATAATAACGTCGTCTTAGTGTTGGCCAACTTTTTTTTGCTTGTTGTATGTTGTGACACTTTATTTGCAAATATGCCAAGTAAATACATGCGTTGTAATTTGAAAAACTGTCAGTTAATATTTGAAATCTTTTCCAAAAAAAAAAGAAGTAAAAAAGAAAACGTGTAGCATGCAAAATTGCATGTTAAGGTAAAACCACAAGCCCACAAAAAACTATTGACTGGCTGAAAATGTGAGTGAGAAATAGTTATTAGAAATTCGATATACAAGTCTGCACATACAGACTTACAATATTTACATACTTTCTTAATAACCTTTAAAAGTCAGGAGTATAGTTTTTTTAATATTCCTGTCAACTGCAACATTTAGCTCAAGTTTTATGTCCTTTTATGGGTTGATTGACCTCAAATCTTTTTATTGCATATTTTTTTTTGTTTAACATAATATTTTTGCTAAAAATATATGTTTCTTTCTTCTTAAAAAAAAAACTGTCATATTGTTTCAATGTTTGAAAACACTCGTTGTATTCTGTCAAGTTTTATAAAGTGTTTATTTGACACTTAAGAAAAATACAAGGGGAGGCAAAATGTTTTTACATAAAAAAAAAAATGAGGAAGAAGAGTAAAAATTGCCGTTAGGAAAGAAAGGAATTTCGTCAAGTCCAGCAAGGATAAGGTAGACACATTCGTATTTGCGCAAAAAAGCGTAACCACTAAATGCTAATGCAAAGTATTATTTACTCAGATAAGTTTTCATTTAGTAAAACGGGTTTATTCATAATTAAAAGCGGTTGTCAGAGAATTCAATATGATTCGAAACTGTTTGACTCAATAAACAATTGTCTGAATTAAAATGTTTTTTTATTAATATTTAGTGGTTACGTTATTTTTTTTACTTTTAAGCGAAGAAAATTTAAAATTTTCAAAAATAGGGAAGTTTTTGGTCTTACCCCGAGTTCTTAGCAGGTCTCGACGTTTTGAGGTCCCGTAGGAAGCTTCCCTGACTAACTCTGAGAACCCGTAACTATGTCTGTATGTATGGATGTGTGTATGTGTTTGTCTGGGTGTATGTGTAGGTATATAACTTTCGAACGGCTTGACCGATTTCAACCAAACTGATGGCGTTCTAAAGGGTTCTACTGACCATAGATTTCCTGTGACTTTGGGCCGATTCGAACCGGTAAAAATTCAAGAAGTTTTAATAAAACTTAGAAGCAAATATATAGTTTAAAGTGATTTTTCTTATAACTTTTAAACGGCTTCACCGATTGATTCCAGAAACTAATCAGCTCTCACGAATAAAAAACCACGTCCGTCACTACGGGTGAGCGCCCAAAAACAATTCTCGAAAATGTTTTTTTTAAACTACGAAATTATATAACCCAACAATTTGGGTTCCCAATTCTTTTATAGAATTTCCTGTGACTTTGGGCCGATTCGAACCGGTAAAAATTCAAGAAGTTTTAATAAAACTTTGAAATAAATATATTGTTTAAAATGACTTTTTTAAAAATAACTTTTAAACGGCTCTACCGATCGATTCCCGAAACTAATCAGCTCTCACGAATAAAAAATCACGTCTGTCACTGCAAATCGGATCAAAATCGGTTAATTCGTTTGTGGGATATCGTGAAAGAAAGAAATTCGAAAAAAGGGAGTTTTTTTTATAAAAAACTCCGAACTTCAAAATCTCAAAATAGAATAATTCACAAGTTTTAGCAGTTTGAATTCTAATTGATTAAACTTTCATGAGACTTTCGAGCTCGTTTTGGTAGAGGGGATGGCCTATAGGGTCAAACGTTTTCGAAATTTTTTATTTTTTTTTTACAACAATTTGACAAGTGTGAACGTGTCTTTAGAATATTAAAAAACAAAAAGATTCATGTAAATAATTTTAAATTTTATAAGAATCTAAAAAACCAAGTGAAGCACTCTATTTTGAATTCATATTTTGTCGCGAGCGTCACACAATTTTTTTTATTCATAATACAGTACGTTGTAAGGATGGCGTGTGGGGTAAATTTTTTCCAATTTTTTTACAACAATTTGACTTGATTGAACGTGTCTTAAGAATATTAAAAAACAAAAAGATTCTTGTAAATAATTATAAATTTTATAACCATAAAAAAATCCAAGGGGAGTTCTCTATTTTGAATTCATATTTTGTCGCGTGCGTCACACAATTTTTTTTATTCATAATACAACTTCCACTAAATAGTTCTTTAAGTTGAGGGTGTTCTCCTCTAAAAGACACAAACAAGTTTGTTCTACAATTTTAATCCTAAAACGAACACGAAAAGGAGTTTTCGTCACTCTGAATTTTCCCATATTTGCTTCTTCTTCTTCATCTTCTTCTTCTGTAAGTTCGCTGCAACAAAAATTTGTGTAAATTCCCAATCGGCATGTATTTAATATATTAAATTTGATTTTCCAGTTGGGCGATTCTAAAAGTTGCAACATTTTTGTTATTATTCCCGTTCGTGTAACATTTCCAAAAGGGACGGGGCTGGTGGTGGCGGCGGCGGCGGCGGCTGGTGGGTGCATTAAAATTATAACAAAATGTGCATTCAAGTGTAAATTAAACACAAGACTCGCGTTTCTTAAAAGCATAAATGAAACAAAACGAAAAATGAAGCAAAAAGAAGGGAAACAAATACTCTTGAGTACCTCTGCGCTACGCTCCCTCGTTTTGTGAAAGCAAATACCTGAAGAAGCATTCGGGGAAAAATCCAGCAGCACAAAAGGTGTCTATGACAACAAGAAAATGATTTTTTTTTCACTTTTTCTAAAATATTTCAACTTCCTGCAAAAAAAGTGGAATATTTTTAAGCTGCTTTTAAAGTATTTCAGACTTTTTTTAATAATTCTTTTTTTCTTTATTATTTTCCATATGAAAGAAGTTCATTGTCAAGTTGATATTAATTTTCCTTTTCAAATCTTTGAAACGTGTCATTTTTTGCGGCAATTAACTTAAATATGAAATGTTTTCTTTGTTTTCATAAATATTTTGCTGTGATTTTCAATTGTTTGTTGCCGTCTTTTAAATTGGATTTATGTTCGTTGTTAAGGAAATTTTCCATTAAAAACTTTTGCGTTTTTTTAAGTGGTTTCTTCATTGGCAAAACTTTTTGTTTACAATTCATGATTTTCTTTTTGTTTTATAATTTTTATTTTTTTATTAGAAAAATCTTATTCGTTTAGAAAAGTTATAAATAAAAAAGCTGTTAACAAACATGTTTTATATAAAATGAAATAAAATCACTTGATTGCATTTAGTCAAATACGAAATTTTCACGCTGGAAAATTTAAAAGTAGTTGGGTTTTTTGCTAAATAAGAAAGAATATGTCTGTTGAGTGTTTGTATTGAAATAGAAGAAAATGTTTTAGTTTTTTGTTATTGTATTCAAGAAATTTCCATCACTGGAAAGGACTCTTCGAAAGGAAATAAGAAAAAAATATACAATAGATTTTCTAAAGAATTTTAAATACCAACTTGTTTTGTGAATACCCAACGTGACTACTAAAAAAATAATTAATATTGTTGCCTGGTGTAATTTTGCATTTTTAATTTATTTGTTATTTTTTATACGGTATTTTTTAATTTACTAAAATTTTTAAATTATTCGGAATATCTGTCCGTATGTCAAGAATAACTCGAGCGACGTTGACCCCCAGCGCGACAGTTGTTGCTGGTTTGTCAGTATAAAAACTAGTGACTTCATTTGGGGCCGTAAGAAATAATTCAGAGGTGGCAAACCTCGCGATGTTAGAGGTTTCAATAATTGAAACCAAATCTCGCCTTAAATCAGAGTCAGTCATATTTCCAAACAAAAGATAATATTAAATTCAATTAAGATTAACAGGATAATACTTGCGAGGTATTTGTAATTCAGAATCGGCAACACAGGAAACTGAAGAGTGATGCCATCGGTTCGTTGCAATTCTCGGATTCTATTTCATAATAAAATCTATATAAACACGAATTATTAACACATTCATCTGAGCTATTTGGTGGCTCAATGATGCTAAGAAAAAATACACACAAATACTGATGACTAAAGTGTGGCGGCTTACGAAAACAGTTCTTCTGCTTTGCTTTGTAAATTGAATAATTAAGTTGACGATAACTTTCCCTTGTGGCTTGAAGCATTTCACATGTGTTGCTGAATTACTTACAAATAATTAGTATATTCTTTTGGGAACTGACGCTCACACGAACGATCCCTACAGTATTATATCAGAATTATAGAATGAAAGCGAAAGGGTTAAGGATATAGATTGCGGAAGTTGGAAAAACAAAATTTTTATTTGTTACTTGGATCGATCGGTGGTCAAAATAGGTTTAAAATGAAATAGAAAATTGTTTCTGCACTTTTCACTACATTTCGGCTCTTTTTTTGCCCCTTTTAGTCCAAAAATTAAGAAAACAAATTATTTTTTGCAAGTCTACATTGAAAAACCTTTTAATTATTTATATTCCCTTAATATTTATGTACGATAATATATTTAAAAGAGTACCACAAATGTACGTGTGACGTTTTTCTAGGGAAAACTTATTTTCATTTTGCAGCCGATACTCAGGAAATGTCCCCTGCTGCACTATAGCAGATATATAAAAGGATCGTATATATTCAGAATATAGATTATTAATGTTGAAAAGGTATAATTTCTGGAGTTTTTTTCCGCTCGGATGTAAAAATGTGTTAAGACGTTGTTTATTATGCTTTTCACCACTTTGCTCATTTAACACTTTTTTTCTAAAACTTTAGAAAAAACTTTTTTTTATGACAAAGTACATTAAAGTACCTTTTGATTAATATATTTATCGTTAATTTCGCTGTAGCATAAAATATTTAAATGTGTACCACAAAAATGCGTATTAGCATAAAAGATGTGCCACTAAATTTGCAAAAACACCGATAAAAAGGGGTACTTTTTAGAATCCGCTCCTTTTTTTTAGCTGTATGGAAACTATAGATATCTATAACTAAAGTCGCACTATAGTCGAACTATGTTGACATTTCCATTCAGTCAAGTTTACTAAATAATCGTGAACGGTTCCAAATCAAGGAAACTCACTTAAAAAAAAACAAAAAACAAAAATTAAAAAAAATAAATTTTCGTTCGAGCGCTTTAGCATTTAGGGATTACTTTGTATAAGTCCTTGTTGATTCATTAAGTATGACGATTAACTAGAAACTCTAGAAGCATTAACAACCAATATTCACGCTATCTGGCCATACGGCCAGACTTAATGAAAAAAGTGAGCTAAAAAGATAAAAGTGATGTAAAAATATAGGCGAACATATGCCGGATATCATATTAAAAAAAATTAATTCCATTAAATTATCTACAAGATCATAATGAAAACTATACATCTGTGCCACATTATCATTCTAAATTGCCATGCGGCTAAAATAACATCTTGTACATGATTGTTCCTATCGTTGACAGTAGTGTACAGTGGTTAAGTTCGTAAATACTCTGCTTATGTACATAGAAATACCTTTCAATTCATATATTTTTAATAAATATTCATCAACGATTAGATACTGAAAATTGTACCACAAAAAAATTATAGTGCGTTTCATGATAAAAGATTTTTTTCCAAAATCTGGTAAATAATTGAATAGTTTTGATTCTTTAAATATATTTTCCGACAGTAAAACGAGTGTCAAGTGCAAGTTTTATGAATTGCCTGTTAAGCGTTTCGTAAATTGAATATATTAATTAATTAAATTATTTAATTTAATTAATTAATTAAATTAATAAAATAAATTTCCCTGATTTAAAAAGATTTTCCGACAGTAAAACGAGTGTCAAGTGCAAGTTTTATGAATTGCATGCTAAGCCTTTCGTAAATTATTTATATTAATTAAATAAATTATTTAATTAAATTAATAAAATAAATTTCCCTGATTTAAAAAGATTTTCCGACATTTAAACGAGTGTCAAGTGCAAGTTTTATGAATTGCATGCTAAACCTTTCGTAAATTAACTATATTAATTAATTAAATTATTTAATTAAATTAACTAATTAAATTAATAAAATAAATTTCCCTGATTTAAAAAGATTTTCCGACAGTAAAACGAGTGTCAAGTGCAAGTTTTATGAATTGCCTGCTACGCCTTTCGTAATTTAATTATATTAATTAATTAAATTATTTAATTAAATTAATAAAATAAATTTTCCTGATTTAAAAAGATTTTGCGACAGTAAAACGAGTGTCAAGTGCAAGTTTTATGAATTGCCTGCTAAGCCTTTCGTAAATTAATTATGTTAATTAATTAAATTATTTAATTAAATTAATTAATTAAATAAATTTCCCTGATTTAAAGAGATTTTCATTAAGAAAAATTTTTCATTTATTATTATTTTCAGTATCAAAAATAAAATATTTTTACATACATCTCACACTAGTGCAGACGCCGCAGGTGGTAAATTGTAATAACTCCATAATTGCAATAATAGTCTTCCGGTTAACACACCACAATGGAGGAGACAGCGGAATAAAAATATATGTAAGTAAAGTTTTTTTAATATAATAAAAAATATTCTTAAGCCGTTGATTTAAGTTTTGTATTAAACCGAGTATTTTATTTTTAGTTTCACAGGGAACTTTTTAATATATTTTTTATCTTTTATTTCAATTAAAGAAACAATTTTTTTGCTTTCTGTTTTAGTACAATTTTTTTAATATTCGTTTTGGTGTGTTTTACACTTTTAAATTGTTGTCCTTGTAACTTTGTGAGTTATCAAATTTCCTTAAACTGTTTCACCAACTAAAAATATATTTTTTTTAATGATTTTTGTTTTGTTGTTTTTGTGAGCCACAAAAAGAAGGGAATTCCACCCTTGTGGCGTAATTTCCAATAAGAGTTTTGAATTCAACACCCCATATTTTTTCGAAGTTTTTGTTTTGTGTGCAAAAGAATAATATTTTGGACAGAGATTATGAGTGTTTGTTTATTCCCAATAAGTTGGCAAAAAGTTTGCTGTTCTCTCAGGTTCGCTGGCATGGAACCCATAAAACGTTTAAGGGTTGGGGGTAGTTTTCCCCTCATCATGATATTTTGTGTAGCGTTTTAACAACACGAAAGTCTAAATAAATATTAAATATTATTATTGAAGGTTGTTCTAAGTTTAATTGGAAAACGAACTGGAAATAACATTTTTGAAGTTAAATGAAGCTTTTTTTTTTGGTTTTTCCATTTGGCCCTGAGTGGCCCTAATAGTGCTCATCCTATTTTGTAGTCAAGTACACCCAATTATGTTTTTACGCAAGAGGCACTTTGCTCGAAATAATACATTTTTTAATCAGTGTCATACACTTAATTTCAGCCAAATTTATTTGAAATAAGTTAGGGAAATCCCCCGCTTTTATTATGGTGTCTTTCGCATCAGACGATTTCCAGTGCTGCCACTACGTTCTTCTGGTCAAAATACATACATTAAATCATATCGCGTAAAATCAGGATTAGGTGTACTATGTTTTTCGACTTAAATACAAACAAAAATTAACATAACCAGGGCGGTTTTTTGCTTTAGTTTTTTCTTCTTCCAAAGCCCATGTGTTTAATTGAAATTTTTAATATATCGTTTCATAAAAGGGTGAGTTTCATGTTTGTGCTGGTTTAGATTTGACAAAATTTTTTACAGTCCTTTTCAGTTATTTTAATCATCAACAAGCGCAATATTTCTTAAGGGGTAAGGTTAGGGTTTTGGTTGTATGTTTACAGCAAAAAGCTAAACAACAAACCAAAAAAGCTTGCAAATCAAGGTTGGAACTAAAAAATGATTTAAAAAAAAATACATAAAATAAAATAGAAGAAAACCGTTGCATGAGTTATCAGCGATGCCCAGAAAGGGTTAATTAAAATTTAGTTAATGATGGCAAGTTAGAACCATTCAAGTCAGTTGAAATGTTGTATACGCTGGAATAAACAACATTCTGTCTTAACAATTATTTCATTGACATGGAAAACTCATGATTACATGATGATAACATGCTGTGGCATGCCAAAACTACTCTGTAAGGCTTTCTTATAAAATGAACTTTCAGTTTTAACAACATTCTATTATTTCATAAAAAAAAAAACTTAATACCTGAAAAAAATTGTTAATCTTAGTGTTTCTAATGTCAATTATATGCTATTTCAACGACTAATAGCCATATCATAGCTATTTTGGATGTTCGAAACTAAGTTCGAAAATTCGAAATTAATTTCTAATCATTTTTACGTTAGCAAGGAAGTAATCTATAACACTTAATTTTTTGCAAATGTCTCAGTACGAGAAATGTTAATGTTTTAAATGTTCGAATTGAGTTCGAGAATTCGAAATTGATTTCAGATAATTTTCAAATTGACAAAAAAGAAATCTATTACCAGAAATGCTAATATTTTGGATGCTCGAAACTAAGTTCGACAATCAAATTAATTTCAAGTTTTAAGTTAAGAAGTAATCTCTAAAACATTATTATGTATCCCATTATTAGATATATTAATTTTGTGGATAATCGAAACTATGTTCAAAAATTCAAAATTAATTTCGAAGAATTTTTTAGTTGGCAAATAAGTAATCTATAAAACTTAATTGCGCGAAAATGTACCACTACGACAAATATTAATGTTTGGAAAATTTCCTTCCAAATATATGTTCGAAAAAAATTTTTAAACTTTTTATTTGATAAAACAGAAGGAAAGGAATAGGAATAGAATTTGAATTTGCAATTTTGCAACCAACTTCGAAAATTCGAAATTATTTTTCAAACATATTTAAGGTTGCAAATGATGCTTTCTTTCTTTCGCACTTGTATTTAGAATTGTTATATAAACATTTTGTTTTCAAATTTACAGTTTTAAAATTTCAAAAAAATAATATATACATTTTCTCGAAATTTCGAAGATTCTAAGTTTGAATAATAATATACGCATTCAATTCTATTAGATTTTATGATCTAATTTAATAAGTCTGACTTTTTAGGTGTTTGTTAACGAACTTCGAAAATTTGAAATTATGTTCGAATTGAAAGCTATAATTTTTTTGTTACGAAAAATCTAATAGAATTTATGTTTTAAAATGTCTTTTATAATATATTCTAGAAGACTTTCGAATATCGCAATTAGCGTCTCAATTGCATGAGTATTTAGTAGAACCCTACGTTTTTGATGCAAAATATATATTTTAAAATTTTTTAATTCTGATTGAAAATCTTAAACATAAAAATTTTGAAAAATATCGAAGTGTTGAAATTTCCCAATTTGTAGTTTATATTTTGAATTTTAGAAAATTAGAAAAAAAAAATTTAATTTACAAAAAAAATCATGATACAAAATTTATTAAACTCAGGCCTGATTTCATTTTAAAATGCTGATAAATATTTTAATTAATTGCTTCCCGTTAGAATAAATAGTTCGTTATTAATTTAGTATCGCTTCTGTCTTGCGATTTCATTTTAAAATATGAGTGTTGAATTCAGTAAAATTCTTATTGGATTTAGAAAAATTCACAGTTTTCTAACGTTTCAATCTTCAGTTCAATTTGCCGGTAAATTTTTTAGGAAAATAAATTTAAAAAAGGGCTTTTAAATGTTATTTTTTTGTTTGCTTTAATTGGTTTTTTCTCTGTTAAAATTTCTTTTAAATTATTTTTAATATTTTTAAATGTTTTCTTTCACTTTTAAAATTTTTTGATTTAAAAAATATTTCAAAAACACTTTAGCTTTATAATTTATGTATGTATTTCTTTTTAATACGCACACACGCACATCATTTATTTTTCCATTAATATTTTCACATAAATAAAAAAATTTCAATTGGATATTTTTAGAATTTCTACTTCAAAGAATCTCTTGCATTTTCATAACAGACACTATCACACATTTATGGAAACATAAATTCCCGTTAACTCGTGCTAAACAGATAAAAAACCGTTATACACTAAACGAGCAATCACTGAAGACTGAAAACTTTAGTCTATTCCCTTAAAATGTTGGACAACTCCAAGCGAAAAAGGTACACAAATTCATTCACCACTCACTGTGTGCTGTATGAATACGTGTGTGCTGTATGAATACGTGTGTGCATGTGTGCGTTTGTACGTACATGAATGTGTATATGATGCATTTAACTTTTCCCCCCTAAAATTTATTTAAAAAAAGGGAAAAATTATACGCAAGCCTCATGTACTTTGAGTGCTTTTCACAAAGAACACTCATTTATAGTGCTGGGATTCTATTTACTAGGAGTACACGAGACGACTGGCATTAGCCCAGCAAACATTTTTAAGAAAGCTTTGAAATAAATTAATTTTCTCATGTGTTACTGAATTTTATTTTGTAATAATTTTACCAGCCTGAAGAGAGATTTGTGGTTTAAAGATTGGCTTAAATATATTTTAATTTTGTATGCATTTTTTATCAACAAAATATCCAGCATTTAAATATTTACCATTTAAAAAGTTCATGAAGATGCTCGTGAGGTTGTCTGTGGTTCTATTCATATATAATAATTAATCCATAAATTGTAATTCACTTTTTTATTGTGCGGTCTTGTAATTAATTTCAACACAGCACTCCCCCTTTTAAATAAAACATGATTTAAAATCATTCTCAACTTAGTAAGAAAAAAAGTAAATGTTTGCTGGAGAGCAAATGCATGTCCCAGATTGTATACGAGTTGTATGCATTCATGGGTGTGTGTGTGGTTGTATGTGCGGTGTATTCTTTTCATGTGCTCTTGCATGCCATGTTGTTCTCCAACATATTTATTTGTGAGAAGGTGGTGTGTAAATGGGGGAAATGAGAAGAGGCCATAGATTTTGTTGTTGTTTTTTTTAATGCTGCAAGTTTTTACAAGTGAGTGCGTAAGTACTTTCATGCATTAGTGTGTGCGTGTGTGTGTGTGTTATTTTAGTGTTTTTATTTTGTTTTTGGCGTAAAGAAAAAACCAAAAACTTTTTCTGGGTTATTTTCATAAAGGGATATTTTATTTATTTTTATTTTCATAAATTCCTTCCAAAGAGAGCAGCCAGATAGCGGAGTAAAATGTAGAAAAATTAAGAATAAAAGTTCACGGTGGTTTTTCTTTAAATCAAAGAGAACTCAATACTTTTAAAAATTAATAAAAAATGGTGTGATAATTCCCTATGGAAGAAAATAGGCTTGACAATATGAATTCCAATGAATTTTCTATTCTTCTATATGGGAAAATAGAAGCTAAAAATTTTAAACTGAATTTTTTAAATTCCATTTAATTAAAAAGCTAAGAATTGAAAAAGAGTGACACAAAAACAAATGAAATGTTTATCCATGTTCCGGTTTTAAAAAGCAATTTAAGTAAAATTTTGGTGCAATTTTTTTTTTTCATTTTAAAAATGTCATCCGTCTAAAGGAATTTGTCGAAATTCGGATTCGACCTGACAAGTTACCATCAGTAGGATGGTTTTACGGATTCTTTTAATAAACACTGAGAGCATTTTACTAATAAAGTTTAATAGATTTTCTGCTGACACTCAAAATTTCGAAACAGAATTTATAAGAAATATTTGGCAAACATATTTTACGAAAAATATTTTCAATTGGATGATTATTTCGAATTTTCGAAATTATGTTATCTAACATATTAAATATTCAAAAATATTTAAAGCCTTTTAATGCAACTTTTTATTTTCGGTTTTGGGCTTAATTCGATAAATAATCGAGTTTTCGAAGAAAAGTGAATTAGAAAGAAAAAGTATTTATTGTTTCAACATTTAAAAAAAATAGTTTTAAAGTGTGAGATATTATTAAATTTCAGTGTCGAAAATTCGAAATAAACTAAAATATATTTTACTCATATAAAATAGCTAAAAATATTTTATAAGTTTCAATAAATTTTTCACTTTTAAGCTGTAAATTAATTTCGAATAAATTTTCGAATTTTCGAAATTGCTGTTGATATATGAAAACTATAGCTACTAAGCGAAGATTTAGTTATATCCCAAACTGAAGTATAATTTCATGTCCATAAAACTTCATTTGTTTTGCGAAATCAATTTTACCAAAATATTTTTAGTTCGGCTTAGTTCGAAAAAATCGAGTTTTCGAAAACATGTGAATTTGAAGCAAAATTTATTTTATAACCAGTTTAATAAATAAAGATTTTTGGAAATTTTGAAATTCGAAATTAGGTGAAATGTTTTTAAACTGTGATATATAATCGCAAATAGTGTTAATTGTTAAAAATATTTGATAAATTTTAAAAAGCTTTCGGTATTTGAGGTTAAAATAAATTTCGAACAAATGTTCGAATTTTCGAATACATCTTCGAATTTTCGAAATTACTTTTTTTGGTATGAAAACTATGAATATTAACGGAATATACCATATGATATATATCATATATATTAAATTTCAGTAAAATTTGGTTGATTTTAGACTACATTTACGTTTTGAACTGAATTTTATCATTGTTAAAAATTTTTTTTAAATTAAAATTAAATATATGAAAGAATTTAAAAATTAATATTGTAGTGATATTTACTTACTTTGCTTCCTTGTGAATCATTTATAAGGATAAACAAATTTCTTTGCATACTTTTCGGCGCCACAGAAACAAAAGCCCATGAATCATTTGCGGAAACTTACTCATCTCGAAAACATTTGCTAGACATGAAACGTTACAGACATAAACAAAAAAACAATGATGGTGGGTCGGGGGCCATTTTGCAGAAGAAATGATACATACGAAAAACAAATATATTTCCTATATATTATTTTTAATTTAATTTTTTTTGAGATAATGTTGACTTTGTTTTGTAACAAGTAAAACTTTTATTTCAAACTAATTATTGACAATGTTGCAAAACATAATTTTTAAATCTGAATCTAAATCCAAAAATAAGAAACATTTTCGCTTATTATCCTGACGCCAGTGTCAACAAAATTTTGCTTGCAAGATATTGCAGACGATGTATTTTCTTCTTCTATTAGCTAAGAACCTCTAGCATGATGTGTTAGATGACAGCCAGGCCGCCAACCACACGAGCATCTTCATCATCATCATCATGATCATCATCATCATCATGTACTTCCCGCTCACATATGAGTAGTTTAACACGAACAAAATCTAAAAGTAATAACAGACAGTTGGCTGCCATCCAGTCTAGGCGTCTGGCTTCAATGCACGACCAATAATTATAATGACAATAATGCCACCGAAAGAAAGCTGGCAATCAAGCAACATGAAAAGGGAATAGAGGGGCAACTGGTGAATAAAAAAAATATGCCCAAGAAGTTCTTTATTAGAGGGAATAAATTATGGAGAATAATTTCAAAAGAAATCAAACACAAGCATTTGAAATAGAAAAATATATTTGAAAAATACTTCGGAATAAACCTGACAGATTTAACCCTTTACAACTTCATGAAGTTGTATGTCATATTCTTTTCCATTATAAAAATATTTGAACCATTTTCATATAAAAGCAAACTAGCAGAAATTTAAATTTAAAAAAACAAAATATTTTCGCGAAATATTTGTCTATAGAGGGTTAATGTTAACTTTAAAACTTTATGTCGATTTCTCTTCTAAAGAATAATGCAACATTTTTCACAATTTTTAACAGAAAATGGTAACATTTTGCAATTTCAAAATAAGGAATTTATTCTAAATTAATGCAACATCCCTCTCGAAATATAATTTCTGTTTTAAAGCTTTTCCAAACCGCCATCTTATAATTACCCCTCATTCTGAATACTGAATTTTTGATGTGCAACATGACTTCGAAAATTCGTGTTAATTATTAAACCATATTTATATATTATTATTACCAAAAAGTTTACTAAAATTTGGTATAAAGTGTATTTTAGCACGAATCTCGTTCCAAATTTCGTTATATTTCCCTGCTAAAGTTAACTTCAAAAATTCGAACATATCTTCGAATTGGTTTTAAAGTTTGAAATCGACATTTTTTACAAAAAAATTACAATATAATTACCCCCTCATTCTTACATATTATGAAATACTGAATTTCTGATGTGTAACATATCTTCGAAAATTCGTGCCAACCATATTTATACTTTGTTATTGCCGAAAGTTTACTAAAATTAAGTAAAAAGTGTATTATTACATGAATCCTGATCCGAATTTCGTCATATATCCTTTTAAAAATTGACTTCGAAAATTCGAACTTATCTTCGAAAGTTTGAGATCTACACATTTTAGGAAAAAATATCATATAATTACCCTCCTCTTTTTATATATATAAGGAAACGGATTTTTTCGGTGTGTAATGTAAGTTCGAAAATTCGTGTCAACTATTAAACGATATTTATATTATTATTACCAAAAGTTTACTAAAATTTAGTATCAAATGTGTTATAGCACGAATCTCGTTCCGAATTTCGTCATATTTCCTTGTTAAAACTTACTTTGAAAACTCGAACTTATCTTCGAAAGTTTGAAATCTACACTTTTTAGGAAAAAATATCGCACAAGTACCCTATTATTCTTATATATATAATGAAATCGGATTTTTTTTTTTTTAATGTGTAATACAAGTTCGAAAATTCGTGCTAACTATTAAACCATAATTATATATTATTATTAATGAAAGTTTACTAAGTCTATTTTAACAGGAATCTCGTTAGAAATTTCTTTTTATTTCCTTGCTAAAATTTACTTCGAAAATTCGAAATTCTCTTCGAATTGAATTTAAATCGCCTTAAATTAAAATTTTCACAGGAATACATTATAAATTTAGCCATAAGGATTATTTTTTTCTTAAAATCTGTCATGTTAGCAGGGTTTCATATAATATCGAAAATTCGAAAATGTGCATTGTGTCTCATAAGAGTTGACAAAAATTTAATTTTCTCAAATTGTGTGTATAATCTAACTTTTTGAAAACTTGTGGCTTTTTAGATGCTAAAAGACATTTCGGAAATTCGAAGTTTGGTTCGAATTATATATAATATAAATATATCTAAATGTTTTATAAAACTTAATATTGTAAAACTATTTAGCATAGTTTCGAAAATTTGTTGCTGCCAGCGAAAGGTGTTTAAAAATTTTTAATTCGAATTTTCGAACTTATCTTAAGATTTAAACGAAATACTCTTATTATTACAAAACTTTGCTTATATATCCCTCATATAGTTTTTAACGAAATTGAATCAGAAGTTTTAAATCTGTTTTTTTATAATTTCGTAAATCGTTTTGCCTTAAACTTTCAGCGTAGCACAGACCAGTCTTAAAAAATATTATACTTTTCTAACGAGAAAAATATTTGATATCTTTTGATTTGCCTTAAATTCCTAGTGTGGGGATTTTTTTGACCCATTATAGGAATTTTTTTAATTAAAAATATATTTTAGAAATCAAATAAATTAGAAATTTTTAAACAAACGGGGTACCTTTTAGTTTATTTAACATTAAAAAAATTTTATTTTCTGAGTGATTTTAAGGATAAAAATATTCTTAAGCTTGACATTCCGCAAATAGCATTTCGTTTAATCTCTTTATTTTATTTCTAATCGGTTTTGTAAAATAGTTTATGTTCTCTAGAGTAATTTTTTCTCTATTATGATCGATCAGTGTTGAAAATCAATTAACTGACTGTTTGTATGCCACCAGCATTCAACGCCTACACACTAAAAAGTTTCTCATGTTTTAATTGCTTCCTGTTCTATTGAAACTTTTATAATTTAGTGGCCCAGTTTAATGTTTGTTTTTGTTGCACATTTTTTTTTATTAACAATCAATCTAAACCACAAATATACACACAATTAATGCCACAGCACTTTCCCTAGTGTTGAGTGATTATTGTCTATAGTTTTTTTTTCTTCTCTATATATTCTGTTTATTTATACATAATTTTTTCAAAGCTGCATTTGTTCAGCCTTAACAAACAAAATGAATGAGTATTGCAGTTCATAAAAGTGAAATAAAAGAATTTTTTTTATTAGATTGATTGCATGCGTCAAACAAAGACTGCTGTTCTCATTGATATTTTGATTAAGTTTTTAATGAAATCCAGTGAATGCAATTGTTTTTGTAATTATCTTTTATAAGTTCAACACATTAAAATGTTTGCTAAATGCGGTTTGTGCACTTTACGTGGGACCATGTTTACATATCGCATTAATCTAACGAAATCCTCATCATTCTCATCATCATAACAACAATTTAAAGCAACACAGTGCTGCCATATGGCCAGATTTTTCATACACATAAATAATTGAGGAGATTATATAATTATTAGGAAATTATTTAAAATTGAATTCTTCTACTCTGCAAAGTGTTGAAAAAAATATTTTCATTTCTTGTACAACACTGTGCAACACGTTAGCAGGAAATGGGGGAATTAAAGAAAACGCATTTACTTTCCTGAAATATTAATGAACCGTGCATCCGTCATTATATACGAGTACTGAGACAAAAAAAAAAGTAATGAAAAAATATGATGAAAAGAAAATCACAATTTACATAAGCATGGAATTAGTAAGTTTCTCATTATAAATTAGAATTTGAAAATTTGCCAAAAATATGCAATAAAATGAAGGCTTTAATGCCTTCTGTTTGCAGAATACAGTACAGACAGTCGACTCGCCAGGCAAACTTGTAAAGGGTGTTTTTTATAGAGTGATACAAGTTTAAAAAAAAAAACATAGTAATATATTTTTGATATCAATGAAACGGACTTTATGGGATAGAAAACTTTATGGCATTAACGTTTAAATATGATTTCGGCCATCTGGCCGCCACGGCTGGCGCATACAAGGCGCAATCTGGAACACCAATTTTCACAAACTTTTCACAGCATTTGCGGCCGTATCTCGCCGATAACTCTTGGAATGTTGATTTCCAGGTGTTCAATTGTTTGTGGTTTATCGACATACACAACTGACTTTACATAACCCCAAAGAAAATAATCCAATGGGGTTAAATCACACAATCGTGGGGGCCAATTAATTGGGCCATTTCGTGAAATTATTTTTTCGTCAAAAGTTTCCTTGAGTAAATCAATTGTAGCGCCCGCTGTGTGGCAAGTGGCTCCGTCCTGTTGGAACCACATATCAGCAAGATTAATACCACCTAATTGAGGTACGAAAAAACTTCGAATCATGTTCCTATACCGTTCACCATTGACAGTAACACTCTGACCATCATCGTTTTTGAAGACATGTGGGCCAATGACTCCGCCAGCACATAAAGCGCACCAAACAGTAATTTTCTGTGGATGGAAATGGTGTTTCGACAAAAGCTTGTGGATTCTCCTCAGTCCAAATGCGACAATTCTGTTTATTTACGTACCCTATTCAACCAAAAATGGGCTTCATCGGAAAATAAAATTTTGAATGGACGAAGTGCACGATAAGTTTGACGAACAGAACTATTATTTTGATTAAAAATTTCCACAATTTGCACGCGTTGCTCTGTTGTAAGTCGATCCATAATGAAATGTACTAAACAAAAAGCAACTATCAGCTGTTAAACGGATGGTCAACTAAAACAGTGATGCCAATTCAAAGTTATATCACTCTATAAAAAACACCCTATATAAAATGCGATTGTGTTGGAACTAAAGGCGATATTATTGAGGAAAGTTGTGGGGAAGCGGGATTTTTTATAAACATTTAATTGTTTTTTTCGCAGACTATTTTCTCCAGCACCAACAAAGAGGAATACTGTAGGGTGCTTTTAAGCATATGACAGGTAGTGTCAACCGGTGTCGGTTATGCTAAGCGATCAGGCAGTAAAACAGATGTCCCTCCAATTTCTTGACTTACGTCGTTTTCTTTTCTAAAAAAATATGCAGCATTTTTTCACTTCTTTTTCAAAAAGGTGCATTTCGGGTGAGTTGTAAAACAAAAGCAATATTTTGTAAAATATGGCGGATTAATTTCCAATAAATTCATTATTTTCAAATGACATAGTGTTAACATTTTTGAATAAAAAGTGCAAAAATGTTGCATTATTTTTTAGAAAAGAAAACAGCTTTAAACTAAACAGTCTATGAAATTTTTGTTAATAAATATTTTGGTTTCAATTTTTTTTTTATAAAAATTTTCCTGCTCCTTAGAAAATGTAAATTTTTTAAACAAATTATTTAAGCCCAGTTCTAATATTTATTAATAGTTTTTGTATTTCTTATATATCAAACACGTTATTGTCCTTCCTTTTGCTTCTGCCAACAATGTCCTCTTCACAAAAACAATTTCCTCAAACATTTGTCAAGCACTGCTATTGTTGCTTTTAGCCTTTTACACACTACTAAGTTGTTGTTTTTGTTTTACTCTCAAGCGATTGAATGATAAATTGTTTGTAAGTTCAGGGCAAAGTCATTCAACTTTAACACACAAAAAAAAACAAACAGAAAATTCTATTGATTTATTGAGCAGCAGCTCGTAGGAGGAAGATGGTTTTAAGTAAAAATTTGCTTGAAATTAAATTTATTATCAAGCAAATATTTTTATTATGTCATGGTTAAAATCTTAAAAAACCTGCTTCCGTTTTCACATAACCTGCACTAAAAGTAAAAGTCAATTCTACCCACCTTTTTCCTGTAGTTATCCATTCATAAATTTTTTCCTTTCGTTGTTTCACTGGTGTTGTAGTATAATTATTAAAAAGATTAAAAAAAATTACTTAAAATGATTCTAGTGCATTCTCTTCTCCCTTCCAAAGCACTCACTGAACCAACACTTTTTCACAATGGCATGTGTTGGTGTGTGTGTTTGTTCTGCCACTGCATTGAAATTTTACGATTATTATGGCTGTTTGTTTGTATGTTTTTTAGCGTTTTTAAATTGTTCCTTCTTTTTGTTTGTTTGTCAAGGTTTATAGCATTTTTCTATACTTTCCATAGTGGGGGTTTTATTCAATATTTAATATTCTTATTTTACACCACACAAAACACATTTTCTTTCCACTAAAATATTTATTAATTTACACGTTACAAAGATTTCCTGTTTTATCTTTGACGTCTGTATAATTCTCTTTTGTTGTTGCTGTAAATGGTGTCAAGAATTTTATTCATCAGTTTGCTTAAAAAAAAAAAAGAAGAGTTGATTCAAAGCTGGCAATGCTGTAACCAGAGTTTACAGACCTGCGCTGTGAGTCAAGTGCCAAACGTAGTTGTTTCAAACTTGACAACTTTTCAATAACAATCAACAATATTGTGTTTCAAATGAAAAAGACTTTTAAAAAAATCTATAACATTTTTAATAATAAAAAAAATTTGAAGATATTTCCCTCTTTTTTTTCAAAAGCCCTACTTTGAGTTTAATATTCATAATAAAATAAGATATATTTCAAATATCTTTTAAGACAAGTTTGTTGGAAAATTTATTATTAAAATATATTTCAAACTCATTTAAATTTTTATGAATATGGCGGCAAGTGTTTCATAATAAATGGATACCCAAAGAAATGGAGATTTGAAGTGTTAACAACTCCTGAGCTTATCCCACAGTTTGGGTTAAACTAAAGTTTTAATAATAAAAATCTATTTAACCATCCGATGCAGTTTAATTTTAACTAACATGAAGTTGTGAAAATAGCCTTAACTTGCACAAAAGTGGGGGATTTTGAAAAATAATATGGGAATTGTATGATTAACATATAATGGCCTTAAGTTGCACAAAAGTGGAGAATTTTGTAAAATAATATGGGAATAGTTCTGCAGTTTCCGGTAGTACGATTGAAATATAATCGCCTTAAGTTGCAAAACACTGGGGGATTTTGAAAAATAATATGGGAATAGTTCTACAATTTCCGGTAGTCCGATTGTAATACAATTTGGTACAATACTTAAAGAGGTATTGCTGAATCTATTTTCGTTTCATCTATTAAAAACAATATATTTGGTTATAAAAATATTAGGGTATTCAATTAATCGACTACTTTTAAGTTAGTTCTTTAGGAGCGGGATTAATTAATCGAGGATTTACTGTAATCGAGTTTAAATAGTTTAACTTTGAATTTATCGTTTGATTAATCGAGATTTTTTTAATCGGTCAATCGATTAATTTTGAATTAATCGATTAAACGATTAGTAGAATTTTCCATGAATTAATTAACTGGTTCCAAACTTCCGAAAAAATATATGTATATAAAAAAATAACAACCTAAAAATAGCAACTCTAACTAAATCAAGCAGAAGAGGAATTGTATTAATAAAAATGATGCCAGATCTTTTCGAATTAATCGAACAGCTAATCGGTTAGCTCTTATATATATAATTTTAATCTTATAATTAAATAAAAAGCGTGTTAAAATTTTGCAAAAAAAAAACCACATATTTTTGGATGAATAATCGATTAATATGCCAACACCAACCGAAATTCGGTAATTTCAAATTAATCGAACAGCTAATCGGTTAGTTTTTATTCCAAATCAGTAATTAAATAAAAACGTGTTAAAATTTTGCAAAAAAAAGAACACAAAATATTTTTTGACGATTAATCGATTAATAGTCTAATACGAACCGAAATTTTTTAATTTCAAATTAATCGAACAGTTAATCGGTTAGTAATTAATCGAGGTAAATAACTAAATAAAAAATATGTTGAAACGCTGCAAAAACACTGCATATTTTAGACGATTAATCGTTTAAAGGGCCAACGTTAAACGAAAATAGTTAATTTGGAATTGATCAAACAGCTAATCGATCAGGAAATAATCGAAACAAATAAATATGTAAAAAAAATTTTAAAACTCTGCAGAAAACTATATATTTTTAGACGATTAATCGGCCAACGTTAAGCGAATATAGATAATTTTAAATTGATCAAACAGTTAACCGGTTAGAAATTAATCGTAATGAACTATTAAATAAAAATTTAAATTGTGTAAAAAACACTACATATGTTTAGACGATTAATCGATTAATATGCCAACGTTAAACAAAAATAGTTAATTTTAAAGTAATCGTTTAAGCTAATCGGTTAATACTTAATCGATTAACCTCTCGAATATCCTAATATATCGTGCTGTTGCTGCTTTTATTTTTAATAGTTAAAAAATATTTTTTAAATTTGTTAACAAAATCTTTTTAAAATATAAATTTTTTCAATCATAAAAATTAATGTAAAATTTAAATATCTGCACTAATTTTTTCCGCTTGCGAAGGACTCGATGTTATTATTTGCTTTCAAGGTGTTATTTCTTATTTCGAACCGATACAATACGGAAGTTTTAAAGAAAAAAGAGTTAAAAAAATATTGAACAATTCTTTTGAACTCGACATGAATTCACTTCTTCACAATTTTTATACAAAACTGCATTATTGTTGGTGTTGTTGTTGTTGATGTTGTTGTTGTTTCATTTTTACTAAAATAATATGAACCATATTTAAATGGATACAATTAAGTGTGACACTTTTATGACATGCGCTTTAGCTCCTGCTGGCTGTAAGGATTCGCAAACAAAACGAAACGTCAAAATTTATTTACACATGAAAAGTAACAAGAAAACAATTGTGGAATGTGGAATTTAAAATTTTGTTTCACTGATTTTTATAATTAAATTTACTTTATAAAATAATTTCGATTTATAACTCATTATTGAACTGATTGTAAAAATTTCAGGCAACAACTAAAATCAAACACTATTTTAATCTCTCTGTTATAAAATTGGAAAGCGTGTATTTTTTCTTAACACAAACCCGATTGGCTGTTCTTATATTTTTGCACTTCTTTAAATTTCATTCATCCAAACTTTATTTACACCTTTTAGACTTCAGCTTAATTTTATTGACTCTTTCATTTTATATTAAACTTAATTTTTGTTTATTAATTTATTTGAATTTTATTGGCAAACACTTTTGGACACGTCGTTTCCTCTGCATTTTATATTTTTTTGTTCTTCTCGAAGTTGTTCTCTACTTCTTTCCTGTAATTTCAGTTGAGTATTTTTTTTAATTCTCACATTCTATATATCTTCTCTATGTACTCGCACTTTTTGTTGTATTAAAATTTTTTCTATGTCCTTTTATGTGTTACTTCCCCCGTTTTTAGTTTGCTGCCAAAAACAAACAAAAAATTCCACCCCATTTTGCATTCAATCCCAAAAACATGCATTTCATTTTAATACAGTTTTTATTTGCAGCTTTTATTTACTGTCATCTCTTTATTATCCTCTGATTCTGTTTTATTTTTAATATATAGAGTTTTATGCTAATGAATGAATTGAAGTCACTCAAAATCTGTGCTCAATTTTTATTTTTGAGTTGTAGCTAAAGAGAGATTTTGTACTGCATTTTAATTTGAAGGGAGAGTTGGAGATATTTGTGCTTAATAAAAGGGAATTTTTTCCCATATCCTTTTGCGGAGTTGCCAGTTAGTTATATGAATTTTCTAATGAACCACTTGTGGATGTTTAAAGAGATTTTTTTTTCAATAAAACTATTGGCCATATTCTAGGCCTTCAATGACAGAAGCGTTAACATAAATTTGCATTGTTTGTATAGGGTGTTTTTAATAGAGTGATACAAGTTTAAATGATAATAAAACATAATAATATATTTTTGATAACAATGAAACGATCTTTATTGGATAGAAAATTTTATGGCATTAACGTTTAAATATGATTTCGGCCATGTAGCCGCCACGGCTGGCGCGTACAAGGCGCAATCTGGAACACCAATTTTCACAAACTTTTCACAGCATTTGCGGCCGTATCTCGCCGATAACTCTTCGAATGTTGATCTCCAGGTGTTCAATTGTTTGTGGTTTATCGACGTACACAAGTGACTTTACATAACCCCAAAGAAAATAATCCAATGGGATTAAATCACACAATCGTGGGGGCCAATTAATTGGGCCATTTCGTGAAATTATTTTTTCGTCAAAAGTTTCCTTGAGTAAATCAATTGTAGCGCCCGCTGTGTGGCATGTGGCTCCGTCCTGTTGGAACCACATATCAGCAAGATTAATACCAGTTAATTGAGGTACGAAAAAACTTTGAATCATGTTCCTATACCGTTCACCAATGACAGTAACATTCTGAACATCATCGTTTTTGAAGACATGTGGGTCAATGACTCTGCCAGTCCATAAAGCACACCAAACAGTAATTTTCTGTGGACTTAATGGAGTCTCGACAAAAGCTTGTGGATTCTCCTCTTTCCAAATGAGACAATTCTACTTATTTACGTTCCCATTCAACAAAAAATGGCTTCTTTGGAAAATAACATTTTGAAAGGATGAGTTTGACGAACAGAACTATTATTTTGATTAAAAATTTCCACAATTTGAACGCGTTGCTCTGTTGTAAGTCGATCCATAATGAGATGTCAAAGCAAACTAAACAAAAAGCAACTATCAGCTGTTAAATGGGTGGTCAAATAAAGCAGTGATACCAACTCAAAGTTGTATCACTCTATAAAAAAACACCCGATACCTCAAATTTCTCTCACTTCGCTTATAAAATTTTTGAATTGCAAACTTTTTGCCATAAAACATCTTTTCTTAGAATTTCAATTATTATTTTTTTTATTGTAATTCTGTAGTATTTTTTGTGAATGATTTATTTTTCATTTTCAGTTTCTTTAATTCATCCCCCAGCGAAGGGTTTGCTAATGACTCTCAACATCAGCAGGGACAGCGATAAAAAAAAAAAACGTTATTCAAACAATAACATGAAAAAGGTAAGGATTTTTGGCTATTTTCTATAAACTTTTTTTTTCGTTTGATAAGTTTTACTTTTCAAACAAAGAAACATTCAAAACAGAAAACTCATTATGGAAGAACCCAATATATTTGCAATTAAGATTTATAAAAGCAATTAGTTTCGTGGTCATGTAACATTAGCAAAAAAAAAAAATTAAATTAAAAAAATATTTAATAAGTAAATTTTATATTATGGTCCTACGAACCAAGTTGATTTTTTGGTCCTTCCCATTTCATCCTGTTAAACTAGTCTGAGAAATATTAAATTAAATTCCTTCTTTAACATAAAATTATTTAATATGCGGTTATCCTTCAAAAAAAATTCTTTTCTTATTTAAGTCATAAATATTTGAAAATTTATTTATTCCTCCCCCATGGCTCCCTGCTGTGCTGCCTTGTTTGTTTCCCCAAACATGATTACACAATTCCACTAAATCTAAGTAAATTTAATAAATTCATTTCAATAACTCCCCTTTTTCATATTTTTTTTCTCTCTCTAAAGTATCATAATCATTTTCAAATCCTGTAGTCTGTCTGTCTGTCTGTCTGTTTGTCTGTCTGTGTTATTCTCAAGGGGGGACCAGCAGCACGGCCAAGTATATGCTCGTATGAGTATAAATATTTATATCCCTGTGCAACACACTCGCACCCTTGAAAATAATATGAATGTACGAATACAGAGAAGAATACATAAATACATACATTTTAAATAAAATAAAAAAGCAACAGTAAAGCGTTTGCAGCAGTTGTTAGAAAATAAAGTTGAAGTTAAAATAAAAACAATTTTTTATTCAATAGTGACTTTCAATTTGTTGCCTTGGCCGTTTAGGTTAGTTTAGCATTTTAGTACCCATTCGCTAAATCACAGTCATGATTAGAAACTAATTTGATATTGAAGAGTTTATCGCCTTTTTTTATAGTGGGAATTTTGGAGTTTCAGCTCAAAAGGCTGTACGATTACAGAGAAAATATTTTATATAAATTCCAATAGTTTTAAAGTGTACAGAATAACTTCCAAAGAAGCTTTCTATTTTAAATAAGCTTAAAGCTTTTATAAAGCTTACAAGCTTTACTTTAGTAGCTTAAGTTTTTTGAAGTTAATTCCCTTAGAAAACTTAAAAGGTTCTAGACAGTTGAGTTAAAAGTTGCATATAATTATACATAAATAGTCGTCATGGTTGTAGAGCTTAAAAGCTCTTAAAGAGTGCAAAAAAATTTTTAAAAATGTACTTAAGACCTGCTTTTTCAATATAAGCTTTAGAATATTTAATCTCAGCAAATGCTTACAAATTTGCTTTGAAGGTCTATTATCTCATTAACAAATCTGGGCGCAGCCACGGCCATTATGGCTAAAGATTTCCTTAAAGCCAATAATATTCAAACGATATTCATATTCTTATCAGTTTCAACAGCACGTTTCATTGGATTTACAATTTTAAGTTAATTTTTGTCAAAGATTTTATATATAAAACTTTATGTTTTAAGCTTTAAGCTACTTTGAAGATTCAATAATTACTTTTTAAATTTCCAGAATTATTTTGTTATAAATTAAAACTTTAAAAAAATCGCAATTTTCTTTAGTGCTTTGAGGTTTTTTTAGGTTTGGAATCTTTTCTTAATTTGGAAAAGGCTACAGTATTTTAATTAATAGAAGCTTAAAGCTGTTTTTATAAAGATTTTCCGGAGACTTAAAGCTTTCCTCGCAGATATTTTTTTTATAATTTCATTTACTTTATTGCAAATTTTTACTAAATAATTTGCAGCTTAAATGTTTAATATTTTAAAAAACGTTTTAAGCTTTTGCAAAGCTTTAAGCTTCAATCATTTAAAAAAAAATTAACGATAATTTGTTGTTTTTAAATGAAAGCTTTAAACAAATTGAAGCCGTTCGCACTTATATTTTAAAATCTAATTTGTTGCAAAAGCCTTATTTTAAAGCGTTAAGCTTTTTTGAGGACTGACGAGCTCATTGTATTTTTCTAAATTAGAAGGCGTTTAAAGTATTTGTTTAAAATGTTTTGAGAATTTTATAAATTTATCCAATTTACTGCGGATTTTAAATTTATAAAAAAAACTTTACATGGTTGCAGGTTTAACGTGTTGCCAGAGCTTTTAAAATAATTTTGTGAGAAACCAGAAACGTTTTGTTGCTGGTATGTAACTTTCTTGTATGTCTACAAAATTATTAAAAACATTTGCAGCTCAACAGTGGAATAATTTGCTAAAGCTTTGAGCTTTTATAAGCATTAATTTCTTTCGAGTCTTTAGGATTCTTAAAGCTTTTACCGGTTTTTAAGCTTTAATATTAGACACAAATTATTTAAACTTGTAGCTATAATTTCTAATGAAAGTTTAATATTCTGAAAAGCTTTAAAATTTTTAATATTTTATGAAAATACGTTTAGCAATCCTTGTTGCGCCCTATTGAATTTCTGTTGTCAAGTTTTAGGCTGAACCTCGTATGAAGAGTTTAATTTGCATTGTTTTCTGTAAGTTTCCTGCGGAAATAATAAATTAATCTTAATTTAGCAAAAGGAATGGTTAATGAAAAAAAAGACAACAACCAATATATCATAAAAACTTTTCTAGAACTGTAACTGTTATTTAACAGACACACTCTTGTCTGATTTACCTTGTGTGTGTGTGTGTGCTTTGAGCAACAACAAAATACACCCCAGAGATTTGTTAATAAACGTTGCTAACAAATCCCAATGATTTCAAACGAAACAAAGGATTCTCAAAGCCTGGTGCCTGAACATCAATGAATGGTTAGAAATGATTGTTAATCCCCTCGCCTTATGCTACAGCATGAACAATATTTATAAGAGTGTGTGCGTGTGTGTTAACTTTATCTCCTGTCGAACTCTTAAATACGTCGTTCGGTCGTTCGATATTATCAGAAGGTGGAGTAAAAGTTAAACTTTTGTGTTTAATGCTCATTTCCGTTATGGCTTCAACTAACAAACCAAACAGGCAAACAAGCGCACATCTAATATTCAGCATCATTTCCATACGAAAATGTTTTCAAATGATGCTAAATTTTCAAAGCAAAGGACATCGGAGTTTAAATGTTTTAATACTAAAAGGAGGGCTGCTGTTGTTGCCACAACAACTGTAGCATGTGCTGCAAGAGCCCTCCAGTTGCAAATATTTTATATTGACTTGTTGTCCTTATAAACACTTATTGCCAACAATAAATATTAAAAAGAAAAAAAAAACAGCAAACAACAGCAACAACATGTGCATGTTTGCAAAGGATTTGCTTTTTACAGGAATTTTATAATTTTCAGTTGGGTGCTAATGGCTGCAACAACAACAATAACACACACAAAGAAGTGTCATCAGTATTTGATGAAGATGACATGACGACTACGAGTGTGGTGGCAACACCAAAACATTTCCACTTGAAGAATTTTTCAAATCTTTAAAAAAGCAATTTTTGTGTGAAATCTGTAAAAATATTTTATATAAATTCGGCTATAATGGGTTTTATTTTAATACTTTGGAAGTGTACACAATAAGCTGTCTATTTTTAAGAAGCTTAAAGCTTTTACAAAGCTTACAAGCTTTACTTTCGTAGCTTAAACTTTTTGAAATTCTCTTAGAGAACTTAAAAGATTCAAGTCGGTTGAGTTTTGGAGTTGTATATAATAATGCACGAATAGCCCTTATGCTTGTAGAGCTTAAAAGCTCTCAGAATGTACGAACAATTTTAAGAAACTTACTTTAGACCTTCTTTTGCTATAGAAGTTTTTGAATATGAAATAATATTCCATTCAGTAAATTCTTAGGCAACTTTGCAATTTCTTTGACAGTCCTAACAAATATGGGCGAAGCCATGCCCATAATGATTAAATATTCCTTTTTAGTAAATAACATTCAAACGATTTTTATAACTGGTAACAGCAGCAGGTTTCATGGGGTTTTCAAATTCATTGATTCAAGAAGACAGTCAACGCCACGCCCATTAAATTTAAATTTTATTCAACTGATTTTTGTTCACTTAATTTGAAAAAAAAAACATTTATTTGTGCTAAAAATGCAACGTAGCAGAACCTTTCCTTGACAATGTAGTTAATTTCTAAAAAATGGACGTTGCCACGCCCATAAACAATTAATACTTATCTAATATCCTGTTTATCCTGTGCAGCATTTTATTTTTTTTTTTTGGGTTTTCTTAATCTTAATATGGCGTTTAAAGCTTTTATTAAAATGAAAAGTCCTAACAAGCTTATATAAATTTTAGGCGTTAAAACGGTTCAAGCTTTTAAACATTGAAAACTTTTATTAAAAAGAAAAGTCCTAACAAGTTTATATAAATTGTAAGCTTTAGAACGGTTCTAGCCTTAAGCTTTTAAGAGTTTAAAGCTTTTATTAATATTAAAAGTCCTAATAAGTTTATATATATTTTAATCTTTAGAGTGGTTCGAGCTTTAAGCTTTTATTAATATTACAATTCTTAAAAAGATTATATGAGTTGGAATTTTTCAAACTGTTAAAGCTTTTCTAAGGAGCATTGAAAACATCATTTTATTTTGAATTTAAATATTTCTTTTAATTTAAAATTAAATTAAAATTTTATAAGACGTAAGAGCTTTTTAAAGCCAATTAAAGGAAACAAGTTTGACTGAAAGAAAAGCCATGGATTTTAATAAAAACTAAACTTCTTTTGTCCTTCGCAAAAAAATCAATATCATATTTCTTAAGTATTTTTCATGCTCTTTGACGATATAGAAAATTATTCTTCAGACCCTTAAAATATCGAAATACTCATGTTTCTAATACTCAGCCATTGTTAATTCCCATAAATATTGCGAACACCACCCACCATCAACTGTTAAAAATGAAATACATTTTTGGTTGTTTATTTTATTGTGTATTTTCTTAAAATGGGCCAACATCGTAAAAATCTTGAGAAGCCTGAAACAAATTGCTTGCATAAAAGCAAATCTTGTTTCTATTTTCCATCTTAATGTTTACGGCACGTGTTTGTCCTTGATTTTGATTATTTTTATCGGTTTCAATGACGGAAAACAAACGGAAATTAACCCTGTCGAAAGATGGTGCAAAATAGAGTAGTTGTTTTAGTATAAAATAGCACACCACCACAATCCTGTTACATGAAATATAATTTATTTACTTTTGTATATAAAAATATATAAATAAAAAAAGAAACTTTAATGTAAATTATTTTTAACGATGTGCTTAATACGTCTGTAGCAGACAGCATGCACACGTTTCTGTTCTTCCACCGATTTTTTTTTGTTCTCAAATTTCGTCTGCTCTCTCCTTATCTCTTGTATTGTTGTTTTTGCTTTTTTAAAGTAAATATTAGTTATTGCCTACCGTTATATATTCCCCACTTTTTGTTGTTGTTTTTATTAATCTTATTCACTTATTTTGTGGTTGGTGTGTTTGCATTAGCCCAGACACACGCAATTGAATTCACACACACACACACATCCAAACTTAAATTTATGTGCGAGTATGATTAATAATCGTACGTACCTTATCTTCGGCATCTTCAGCTCTTTCCTCGGCCTCAATAACACGTTGTTCCAACTCGAGTAACTGTAATTGGACAAAAAGGGGAGAAAAGAAAACAAAAACAATGAGCACGGGAGTTAATAATAAATAACGAACGTTAATCATTGAATGGTTATTAAGAGTAAATCATGTGGAATGTTTTGATAAGAAATTAATAATTACACTGCGTCACAAAATTTTTATTTATTTTATATATTAGCTGTTTTTTTTCAACTTAAGTTAATTGATGGTTTAAAATAAAAAAAATTTCCCTTGTCTTTGCAATCATGAAAAACTGCAAAGAACAAAATGTTTTTCATGTACTTCAATTGAGAATAACAACGTGGGACTTTTTCGTATATCTCGTTAACAGTGTAACTTTCATTTTGCCTGGGAAATATACACACCGTCACTTTTAAAAGTATTTATTTGTTTTAGTCAGACATTAAAACATTTAAATTCTTATATATTCGCCAGAAAATAAAAGTTATTTCTTGATTCTTATTTACTCCACAGAAAATAAAAAATCAAGATATAGATTTTTTTGGATTCTTAAAAAAAAAGTTATTTTTTGATTTTATTTATATCTCAGATAATATAAGTTACATGTTGACTTTAATTAACTTTTGTATCGAAAAATAAAAGTTATTTCTTGATTTTTATTTATTCACCAGCAAATAAAAGTTATATCTTGATCTTTATTAATTTTTCAAAAAATAAAAGTTATTTCTAGATTTTTATTTAGTCCTTTGAAAAAGGAAGTTATTTCTAGATTTTTATTTCGTCCTAAGAAATTAAAAGTTATTTCTTGATTTTTATTTATTCACCAGAAAAAAAGTTATTTCTTGATTTTTATTTATTCACCAGAAAAAAAGTTATTTCTTGATTTTTATTAATTTTTCAAAAAATAAAAGTTATTTCTAGATTTTTATTTCGTCCTCAGAAAATAAGTTATTTCTAGATTTTTATTTCGTCCTCAGAAATTATAAGTTATTTTTTGATATTTATTTCTTCCTCCGAAAATAAAAGTTATTTCTAGGTTTTTAATTCTTCTGCAGAAAATAACAGTTATTTTTTGATTTTTATTTATTCCTGAGAAAATAAAAGTTATTTCTAGATTTTTATTTATTCCTCAAAAAATAAAGGTTATTATTTGATTTTTATTTATTCCTGAGAAAATAAAAGTTATTTCTAGATTTTTATTTATTCCTCAAAAAATAAAAGTTATTATTTGATTTTTACTTATTCCTGATAAAATAAAAGATATATCTAGATTATTATCTCTTCCTCAGAAAATAAAAGTTATTTTTAAATTTTTATTTATTCACCAGAAAATAACAGTTATTTCTAGATTTTTATTTCGTCCTCAGAAAATAAAAGTTATTTCTAGATTTTTGTTTCGTTCTCAAAAAATAAAAGTTATTTTTAAATATTTATTTATTCACCAGAAAATAAAAGTTATTTTTTGATTTTTATTTATTCCTGACAAAATAATAGTTATTTCTAGATTTTTATTTCGCTCTTAGAAAATAAAAGATGTTTCTTGATTTTTATGTATGCCTTAGAAAATAAAAGTTATTTGTTGATATATGTTCAATTTTCAATAAATAAAAGTTAGTTCTTGATTTTTATTTATATCGCAGAAAATACAAGTTATATCTTGACTTTTATTTTCGTATCGAAAAATTAAAGTTATTTCTTTATGATTATTTATGCACGAGAAAATAAAAGTTATATTCCGATTCTTAATTATTCTTTATAATAAATATCTTGATAAAAAAATTCTTTTTTCAGCTTAGAAATTAAGAAACAGCGTTTATTTTCTGTGGAATCAATAAAACTCGTAAAATAAGTTTATTTAAGCGAAAAAGAAAACACAGAAAAAGATGAAAATACAATTTTAAAAAGTTTTTCCCTGATGCCTTGTCTAAGTTTTAGTTATAGAGTGACGACTGCATCTGTAGCTTCACTTACATAATTACCGAGTTCGTATAGAAAATTGCCGATATATATTTCCAAATATATCCTTGTTTGTAAGTCGAATAATTGTACGCAGAAAAAAGCAGAACATAAAAAAGCAAAATAGGATGTCTGTTATTTCTGTTAAGGAAATTAACAGTATTTTTAGCAAAGACAACTACCATCAGCATGGTGTGTTGCGGAATGTTCGCGCTACTGCTGCTAACCAGCAATAGAGGGAATCCTAAAAACTTGCTGGTATTACAAGGCAAACATTTTGTCCTTAAATGTGTAAATCATATGACCAAGATGAGATTTGTGTGTGTGTGTGTGGGTGTGTGTGTGTGGGTGTGTGTGTGTGGGTGTGTGTGTGTAAAATAATATTTTTTCAAGGTTTTGATCTCTTTCACTCTATTTGTTTTTGTTTGTTATGAAAATCTTAAACATTACGGAAAGCAAAGAAACGCATGAATTGTTTAGCATATCTTCGATGTACAAATTGTCTGAAGAAGAATATAAAAATTTACCTTCTGTACAAATTTGCTTTTTGTGTACATTTTTCTGACGTCCAATGATTTACACAATTCTTTCCATACAACTCATCTGTTGTAAATTTTTTTGCATCAAAACATAAATATTTATTTCCTGTTTGTTAATGAAAATTTTTCGCTGCTTTTGTGCAGCTTATAAATGATTATTTTTTCAAGTTGAGTGCTTTAAAATAAATCGATGTTTCTGCTTTAAATAAAAACTGCCAAATATATGAATATTTTATATAAACTGTATCGAATTTCATTGGAAATTAAGTGTGAAAATGTCGATGCAAGTGCTTGTGACACTTTTACTTCATTAGCAACTCATAGTTTAAACAAATAATACGGAAAAAACTTTAAATATACATAAATAAATGTTTATTTTTGACTTGTATTTTAATTGTATGTAACCAAATTTTAATATATTGTATTGCGCAAGTTTTTTTATATAATATAATTTTGATATATTTTTGCAAAAGAATTATTTTACCAAAGAACTATTTAAATAATTGGAACAATTTAAAGAATTCAAATATGAATATCCAAAAATTATTCAATAATTGTTATTTAAATTAATTGTTATTTAAAGTAATTGTGTTGTGTCGATTTGACTTTGCTTGCTCAATAGTGGGATATTTCATTTTGTTCTTGAACCAGCACACAGGGCATGAAGCCTAGTCGTGTTATAAACCGTGTTGGAACTATGAAAGAAGGGGATACTATTTGACTTTTCATGCTCAATAGTGGGACATTTTCATTTTGTTCTTGAACCAGCTCCCAGGGCATGAACCCTAGTCGTGCCATAAATCGTGTTGGAACTATGAAAGAAGAGTATAGTCCTTGACATCGCTTGCTCAATAGTGGGACATTTCACTTTTACTTGAACCACAACCCACGGCATGAACCCTGGTCGTGTCTTAAATCGTATTGGAACAATGAAAAAAGGGGATAGTCTTGACTTTGCTTGCTCAATAGTGGGGTATTTAATTTTTTACTTGAACCTTTCCCAGGGCATGAACCCTAGTCGTACCATAAATCGTGCTGGAGCTATGAAAAAAGGGATAGGCTTTGACTTTGCATGCTCAATAATGGGAAATTTTACTTGAAGCAGCACCCAGTACATGAACCCTACTCGTGCCATACATTGTGTTGGAACGATGAAAGAAGAGGATAATCTTTGACTTTGTTTGCTCAATAGTGGGACATTTCGTTTTGTACTAGAACCAGCACCCAGGACATGAATCCTAGTCGTGACATTAATTGTGTTGGAACTATGAAAGAAGGTGATGATGTTGACTGAACAGATGGGGAGTATTTAATATTTAAGGTGGACTACTTTCAAAAGGACAATATAAAAATTGATAAAAAAAATTTCTCCATTAAAAATTTTTTTTGCGAAAAATAAAAATTCACCTTGTTTTATGAACACACCTCGTGCTATTAACACACACAAATTATTTATTTCCATAAACAGAAATAATTTGCAGGAACTCTTTCAAGTAAAATCTTTCGTGTATAAAATTTTTTGTTATTAAATGTTTTTATAAAATGTTTATTAAAGGTGTTTCCATTTGATGTTTAAAATCGTGTTCAACACAATTTTCCATAATCGGTTTACGTATCCCTATTTCTATTGTGTGGTTGTGTAAGTGGCCAAGTTTTAAATGCTAACAAACACGAATGAGGTTAAAAACGGAAGTTTAAATGTTTTTTTTGCGTTACAAAAAAGGGTGAGGTCTTTTTTTGTTACTGATTAATATTAACATGCAAACAAATGAAAACATTTGTTATTTTAATGCTCAATTAAAGAGTTTTTTGTGGAAAAATATTAAGGTGACAGTTAATTAGCAGCTCTAAAGCAGTTGATATAATTTTAAAAGGGATCTTAAAGCTAAAAGCTTAAAAATTAATGTTGTAAAATAAATTGCTCAATGACATTTAAGATGATGCAGGCAGTTTCAAAAAGATTACCATTTCTATTCTAAATTGGAATAGGCAGAGTTTAAATAATTCATCGAAAATGTGGACTACAAAATGTAATGATTTAAAATGGGATACGGCAATAAAAATTATTTTTTATGGTTATTTGTTGAATCTAAATTTTTCTATTCGAAAATAAAAATTATTTACTAAAATAATATAATAAAACTATTTTCATTTTGGGGAATAAATAATAATAAAGAAATAATTATTATTTTGTGATCGCAAAATAAAAGTCAATAATCAACTTTTAATTTCTGAGGAATAAATTTAAAGAAGAAATAATTATTATTTTCTGATCGAAAAATTATTTTCAGCTTTTTTGGGGATTAAATAAAAATAAAGAAATAATTGTTATTTTGTGATCGAAAAGTAAACGTCAAAAATTAACTTTTAATTTCTGGGGAATAAATTTAAAAAAGAAATAATTATTATTTTCTGATCGAAAAATTATTTTCTGCTTTTTTGGGGATTAAATAAAAATAAAGAAATAATTATTATTTTGTGATCGCAAAATTATTTTATATTTTTGGGGGAATAAATAAAAGTCAAGAAATAATTGTTATTTTGTGATCGAAAAATTATTTTCTGCTTTTTTTGGGGATTAAATAAAAATAAAGAAATAATTATTATTTTGTGATCGCAAAATTATTTTATATTTTTGGGGGAATAAATAAAAGTCAAGAAATAATTGTTATTTTGTGATCGAAAAATTATTTCCTGCTTTTTTTGGGGATTAAATAAAAATAAAGAAATAATTGTTATTTTGTGATCGAAAAGTAAAATTCAATAATTAACTTTTAATTTCTGGGGAATAAATAAAAATCATGAAATAACTATTATTATCTGGTCGAAAAATAAATTCTTCTCTGAAAAATAGTTTAGAAACAACAAGTTTTCCAATTAAAATTTTTTAAGTGCCGCTTATTCGACCCTAATAATTGGATTTTATAAATATTTAATTAATTGAATAAACTGTTCCCTGATAGGCATCAATAATTTTTGTAGTTCTCCAAAGTTTGTGTTTCAAATTTATTTGTCCAATAAAATTATTTACACGAACTTTGATTTCTGGATGCAGACACGAGTATATGAAACTCTTAACAGCTCTGCGCCTTTAAGTATGATTCTCTTTTGTTTTCTTTCAGTTATATTTGCAGATTGTATTTGTATAGCAAATACAAATACACACACCAATAACAGTCATGGAAAAATTTGAGGTCTAAAAAACAAAAACAAAAAAAAAAGAGATAAAAGCAAAAAATATTGTTGACGGTGTGTTTGTCATTCATTTTATGCTTGATTGGTTGTTAGTTGTTGTGTGAACTGTTCCGCAGGATTCAACTGTTAATGTCAAGCTTTTATGTCTGTTGTTGTTGAATTTTTGAATATTCACTCAAGTTTATTTAAATATAAAAAAAGTAAAAAAAAAAAGTCAAGAAAGGCTGGAGTCTATGTTGAATTTTCCTGGTTGCTTTTGTTGTTGTTGTTTGTTTTCCGCTTTATGTTTTTGTAGGTGTGTTTACTTCAAGTGGGTTATTTTTAAGTTTGGGAGAGCGACTGGCAAATAGAAATAAAAAGAAATTTTAAAAATGAAAAGAATTTTCTCTTCAAAATTACTAAAATATCTTCGTTACAATTTAAGAATTGATTCAACAATTTTTTTTTTATAAAAAAAAAATTAAAATACTATCAGGCGTGGCCCCAAATAATAATTTGAATCTACACTAAAATTTTGCTTCATCATTCCAAATAGTTTCTATTAAAATTTTTTTTTTTGCTTTTCTTAAATGCTATTTTGCATTTCGGGTGACGATATATTTAAAAATCACACCATATTATTCGCAAACTGTGTTAAATTGAGCACCCTACTGCTAAAACTAATTCAGGCGCTCCGAATTCAATGGTGAGAGCTGTTTGTAATAATCGTTATTAAGGGAAATTTTGTATTATTTACAAAAAAATTAATTTAACAGAAATAAATTAATCTCTATAATCAACGTCGTAAAATTTTTAAAAATTTCCCTTAAATAAAAAAATTTCCCTTTACGAAAAAAATTTCCCCTTAAGGGAAATTTCAATTGCCAATCGTTGCTGGGAAATTCTGCACACATTAAATGCTATCTAAAGAATATAGTGCTAAAAATTGAGACAAACAAAAAATTTCCCTTCAATGCAATAAAAAAAAAATTAAAGCAATTGTGTGACATTCATTAATGATGACTATAAAAATTTTCCTTTATGAAAAAACTGTTTTAAACTGAATGCCCTACTGCACTCACACTGAATTGGCACTCCCAATTCAATGGTGAGAGCTGTTTGTAATAATCGTTATTAAGGGAAATTTTGTATTATTTACAAAAAATTATTTTAATAGAAATAGATGAATTTCCCTTAAATAAAAAAATTTCCCTTTAGGAAAAGAATTTCCCTTGAAGGCAAACAAAAAAATTTTGCTTCAATGCAATAAAAAAAAATTAAAGCAATTGTGTGACATTCATTTATGATGACTATAAAAATTTCCCTTCAGGAAAAAATTTCCCTTTAAGGGAAATTTTAATTGCGAATCGTTGCTAAGAAATTTAGCACACATTAACACATTAAATGTTACCTAAAGTATATAGTGCTAAAAATTGAGGCAAACAAAAAATTTCCCTTCAATGCAAAAAAAAAAAAAATTAATTAATTAAATAAAAATTTCAAATGATGACTATCATGTTACTAAGTTTTTGTCCCCGCTAATTTTGCGTCTTTGATGAGCTGTTTGAAAATTCCCAACAGTTTAGTTTGCTCTCGCAAACTTATCAACTTCTCTCACCACTAAAAAGAAAAAACATGCCAGTGTAAAGACAGGCCAAGAAAACACAGTGGGAAATAACAATTAGAGCCTCTAATACAACTTCCTGATAGTTAAAACTGGACTCAAATCCAGCTGAGAAACTGTTTTTAACTTTAAATTGTACGATAAGCCAAAAATGGGAATATTTTACTTGCAACTTAACTTGAGGATTATCTCATTGAAGTTGTCAGAGACACACGATGATGAGAGACATATAATAAATTTCGGGGCATAGTTTTAGGAGCACGAATAAATTTGTTCATGCTAGAATTCTATATAAAAACGCCTGTCGGTGTGTACCACAGTGTTGCCACAGTGTGTGAATTATGTAAACTATTTTATCACACAATTTTAATAATTGAAAAATTATTTTATTATTAAATTCACATTAACTTAGGATTTTTTTCGTTAAGTTATAATAATGGCCTTGGATAGCTTTAAAAATATCTTATGGAATGTTATTTTAATTTTCTGGGTACAAGAGGTGTTTTATTATATCCTTTTTTGCAGCCTATTTTTGGTTGCTGAGTCTTAACCCTTTTATCTATAGCCTACCTTAAGGCTTATATGTTACCACTGCTGTAAATGGAACTTCATCTTGTTAGTTTGTTTGACAGCATTATAAAAGCAGCAAAAGTTTGCTTTTTATATTTTTATAGTCAAAAACCTGACTCAAGATGTGCCTCAAAAAAGCAAAAAAAAAAAAGAAGAAAAAGGAAGTGTTCTCAATATCTCAAAACATTTCCCATTTGGCGTGTCTTTAAAAACACATCTACAGTAAATATTAAAAAAAAGAACTTTTTTCTTGCCAACCTTTTGCTGGAGGCATTAACATGAAAGTGTAACTGACAGCGAAACTTCTACAATATTATTATGCTAATTTAAATGTTGTTGAATATTTAACCCTGTTTTCGAACTATAAATTTATTTATGCAGCAAAAAACAAAACAGAAATCTGCTTACTTTGGCATATTTATTTTTTCTATTTCATTTTTTCTGTTCTTTAATTTGCTTTCTTACTAGTCTTTTAACGTTTGTTGCCTTTGCCCATCTCTTCTATGGCATGAAGCACACTTTACGCGTTCTTAAACTTCTACTTCTGCTGTGTGTTGGGCTTAACTGAATGTGAATATTTAATAAGTCTGTTTTATTAGCTTTGACGAGATATTTACTGCATACTTGTAGGCCAAACTTGATAGACACAAAAAGAGCTAAAATGTGTGTTTAATTTATTAAATAAAAATATTGCTCTTGCAGCACGAAGTATTTATTTCTAAAGTTATGAATTATTCATTTATATTTAAATAATAGATCATGATAAAAAGTAAAAAAAATTACATTTTTATATGTTCTACTAAAGAAATAAAAGACTTCTCAAAGACAATTAACATTTACAGCGTTTTAAATTTTGTAGGAATTTATAAAGGAAATGAAAATATTAAATACAAAAAAGTTCTTTACTTATTCCCGAAATTTGCATAATATGTGACTTAAGAAAGTTTATCTGCAAATGGAAGAGCGGGGAAGCTTTCAGACGCTTGCATTTTTGAAATTTCTGTAATTGAATTAATTAAGGAGCGCACTTTTTTGCTGAATTCTAGTTACTTTTCTTGCTAGATTCTTTCCGAAATGTACTTCTTTTTGTTTCAAAAGCTTTAACGAAAATATATATATGCCCGCACGAGATCTGAAATCGGTCACCTTCCAATCTATGGAATCACTGAGAACTTACTTTCGACAATTCTAATGCAAAGAAGTTAAAATAGCTTGAAAAGAGTTAAAAGGGAATTAAGAGCTGTAAAAAGGACTACAAAGTGACGAAAAGAGGTAAAAAGTTAAAATCGATATTTATATATTTCGGAATTCTTCTAAAAAATAAGCAATTGAAATAGCGTGGGAAGAGAAAACCTTTTGAGCGACAACAAAATCTTGGAACTAAACTGTTTGAGAGTTATAACTTCTTCAAGAAATCTAAGAAAAAAAAACCCGCACTTCTTATTGTGTATAAGACCAAAAGTTTTGGCAATCAGCGCTATTTAAGTTATAGAACTATTGGATTTAGTTAGAAAAAACAAAAGGGAGGGAAAAAGTAAACACACACACATACACACACACACACACACTTGCACACACATTAACTAGTGCATTTGAAGATAGCATTTCGCTAACTTCCTGCTATCTCATTACAAATTTTAATAGATTTTTCAAAATTTCTATCATATCCCTTAAGGGAATTTTTTTGTTCTTCATCCGAAACTATTTCAAAACAAATAAATCAGTCTGTGTTAGTATTGTCGTAAGATTTTGAAAAATTTCCCTTTAAGGAAATTTTTTTTCTCCCTCAAAATTATTTTAAAACAAATAAATGAATGTCTGTTAGTATTCTAGTAAGATTTTGACAAATTTCCCTTAAAGAAAAAAAATTCCTTTTAAGGGAATTTTATGTTCTCCCTAAAAATTATTTCAAAACAAATAAATAAGTCTCTGTTAGTGTTCTCGCAAGATTTTGAAAAATTTCCTTTAAAGAAAAAAATTTCCCTTTAAGGGGAATTTTAATTACAAATCCTTGCTGGCAAATTTGGTATCCAATAGCATATTTAAAGCTGTCTAAAGCTTACAATTAAGGTAAAAATGTATATCCCTTAAATGCGTAATAATATTCTGCCTTTAAATGTTTGCCTTTTGCAAGTAGAACGCCTGCAATTGTGCGACATTTGTTAGTGATGACTAGCATATTAAGCTATGACCTTGTGTAACTCAACAATGGCTCTGTACTGTTACGCTTTTATATTTGTTTTTTAATATTTTCTTGTTTTAATAATACCATTCCCATTTTGTTGTGTTTGCTGCATGACACAAAAGCAAGCCATAGTATTTTATATTTTTATGCTTTTAAAACAAACAAAAAAAGCTAATATTTAAAAATCTAGAATCATTAACCTGGTTTGTTTTGAAATAAGGGAAAAAGTGCTCGTCGTGAACAGAAAACCAAATTTTTTTCTGAGCACATACAAACCCCAAACAGCTGCAGTAAGTTCCCCTCAATGTATGTTAAGAAAATGAGGAAAAAAATGAGTAGATTTACCGCCAGCGGCCAAGTACAAAATCTTAAGAAATGTTCTGGGCTCGAGCAAGAAGAAAAAGGAAAAAAATTGTTACCAAATAACGAGGTGTTGCCATCTACTCCGCCTTATTCTTGTTAAATTCTTGTATGAAAGGAATTGATGTCAATTGCTGAGGGTTTGAAACAATTTTGCATGCACACAAGGAAGTAGCGTATAACCAGCTAAATAACTTAAAGAACTTTTTCTTTTAAATCTGATGCATCTCTAAGGAAAAAAGGAAAAACTTTGTTGTGTGAAAAATCAAGAACTTAGAAAGTATTTTTTTTTAACACTAAAATCTTATGTAAGAATTAATAGTTTCAAAAGGAATAGTTGTTGAAAGAAAAAGTAATTTGCGGGGAGGGGATGTGTTTTTTTACCCCACACATACTCATACAACAAACGTACTTAAGCCGCTGTGTGGAAAAAACTACTTGACATTTTAGTTTTCTACTTTTTTTCTTCGCATTAAATGAGGCCTTTTGACACATGACCGTATAAGTTGTGAGAGCCACATACACACGCTTGACTTAAATAACTGCAAACAATAAAAAAAGAACTTAAAATGTAAAAATAAAAATTCATGTTGTTAATAAATAAACTTTTATTATAACCAGCGAGCTATTGTTAATATAAAAATAGTTTTACTTGCTTTGGCAAAAGGAAACCTTAAGCACACATTTCCTTTAGCAATTAAAATCATAAATTTTTATTTGTATAGAAATTAAAGCCTACCTAAAAGGCGTAAAATAAAAGAACATGTTGTTGGCTACTTGACAGGGAAATGTTTGAAAACGAAATATCGATGTAATAAAATAGGGATAGAAAGTCAATAATAAATAAAAAAATACAACAAAGTTTTTAAAATTTATTTAACAAAAAATAAATAAATAAAAAATAAGCAAAACAAAATTAAAAAGAGGCAGGCTGAAGTTTTTAAAACTTTTTGGAACATGAGAGTACATTAAGGCAAATCGGGTCAGAATATATTTCATCCTGTTGCAAAAAGCCATGAGAGCATATTAAAAAATAATTGCACATAGACACATAGATTTACAATTATATATGCATGAGTATAAAGTACTTTAACAATTTCCCTTTAAATAATTTCTTATGTCAAGCAGAATATTTTCCATTTGAACAATTGGTGCGAATAAAATTTAAATTTCTGTTAAATTGCTTACAAATTCTCCTTTAAGTGGAGGGAAATTAATTATTTGTATTTATATTTGAGAAAAATATGTTTGCAATTTTACAAAATAAGAAAGAAAAAGCTTTTAATACAATTAAATTAATCCCTATAAATATTTTTGATAGATTTGTGAAGATTGCTTCATATTTAAAAAATAATCCCTTAAGGGAAATTTTTAATCTTCACAAAAACTTATTCTAATACAAATAAATAATAACTCTTTTAGCATTGTTGCAAGATTTTGAAAAATATCCCTCAAAGGAAATATTTCCCTTTAAGGTTTTAAAACAATTAAACTAATCCTTATAAATATTTTTGATAGATTTGTGAAGATTGCCTCACATTTAAAAAATAATCCCTTAAGGGAAATTTTTAATCTTCACAAAAACTTATTCTAATACAAATAAATAATAACTCTTTTAGCATTGTTGCAAGATTTTGAAAAATATCCCTTGAACAAAAAATTTCCCTTTAAGGTTTTAGTACAATTAAATTAATTCTTATGAATATTTTAATAGATTTGTGAAGATTTCCTCATATTTAAAAAAATTCCTTGAGGGAAATTTTTGATCTTCGCAAATACTTAATCTAATTCAAATAAATAATAACGCTATTAGCATTATTGAAATTAACTGCCTGTTCGCCGATGTCGAAAGCTATCGTTCGTTCGAATAAATAACATTAAAAACAAAAACAAGTTTTGAAAATTGTTTTTGTTTTGAATGTTATTTATTCGAACGAACGATAGCTTTCGACATCGGCGAACAGGCAGTAAAAAAGGTTTTAATACATTTAAACTAATCCTTAGAATATTTTTGATATATTTGTGAAGGTTGGCTCATATTAAAAATATTCCTGAGGGAAATTTTATGTTCTTCACGAAAACGTATTATAATTTAAATAAATAATAACCCTATTAGCATTTTTGCAAGATTTTGTAAAATATCCCTCAAAGAAAAATTTCCCTTTAAGGGAAATTTTAATTTCAACTTTAATTTCCCCTACAGTTAAGTTTTCTTTGAAAACAATCGTTTTCTCCCCACACAATTTCTCATTCCCCACAAATTTTATAAGATATTTATTTTACCTCTTAATAATGTAACGATTTTATTGCTTTTAAAACTACTCTCCATGTCTTTTGCTCATTTATTTAATTAATTAATTTCATCCACATGCCTGTTGACATTTAAAATTATTTATTCCCTTTGTGTTGCTTTAAAGTAATTGGAATATTTCATTTGTTATATTTCTATATTAAATTCTCTTCATTTGTTATGTGCATAAATTGAATTGTATTTAAATAAAATAAATATTAATGAATTTATTTATTTATGAGGAAAAAAAAATTACACTATCAGCCAGTCATTTGATTAAAATATTAATTTCAAACGAAAGAAAAATTCTCAGACAGGATGTTAAACATATTCAGGGGCTGAGGTAATTTTAATATATTTTTTTTTTTTGCAAAAATAATAATTAAAATATCAATGCGGGCTTTATGAACATTAAAAAATTTCCTGATACCAGGAAATAGTTATTCAAATAATACAATTGACGATTTGAACAAATTCTACTGCATGTTTTTAGAAGGCTGCTTTGTATGCTTTAATTTGAACTTAAAATTTGTTTAAAAAATTTGTTTTTATAACGGGTTACTAAGGGTTTATTAAAATTGTTCATAAATTAATATCAATCATACGCCACGTTGTACCATCATGATTTCCCTTGTAGAACGAAGTTTTAAATTTCAAAGGACTCTTTATGCTAAAAACTAATAAAACTTTTTTAAACCAATTTTTTTCCAACACTCATGAGCCTGCCCTCGTACATTTTATTTATTAATCTGCTTAATTTTTGCCTCCCAAATCCGCCATCTTAAATCAATAGATTTACAAATTGAAATTCATTTTGTTGCCCACAATTTAATACAATTTACAACAGTTTTAAAATTTGCTTTCATAAATTATAATGTAATTAATCATACAATAATAATCATATTTAATTACATTTAATATTTTGTTGCAATAAATAATCTCTATATAAATTACAATTTGCACACGATATGAAAACATTAAAAATATAAACAAACAAAAAACGATTTGTTTATAGTCGACATTATTTAAATCATAATCAAAATATAATTGCAAATGACACATTAATTTATCAAGAGATTAACATATTTAAATTGCCATGACTTTAAAATAAATCAAAATTATGTTAAAATATTTCAAAAAAATATATATATAAAAGGGGAGAAAAATGTTTTCAATATCCAAAACGTATGAGTGATAATAATTTATATTCGGGCGTCTGCAGCGTATGAGTGTTGGATATAACATTCAAATAGGCGTGTTCAAAATAGGGGTTTTTAAGTTGCAGTTAAAATTTAAGAGGTTTTTCATTTAAGAGGTTATTTGATTTAGGAAAGAACTATGAAAGTATTTGCCAACGAAGCTGAAAATCGCCGATTAGAAAGAGAGTGTTGTTTTTGACTCTGAATTATTTATTTTGAACTATTTGGGTCAAAAGGAGGCTTCTACCAAAAATTTTGCCAATTCTAAGAAAATTTTTAAGAAGTCGATATTTTTAACAAAGGGGGTACCCCTTCTGAAATTTTCAATTTCAACTTTTCTTTCACAAATTCAAAAATATGCTTCTCTAACTTTGAAACTTCAAAACAAAAATTGTAAACAAACGAACTAGAATGAATGTTATCAAACAGGTTTGATGTAACGCGACCATTTGAAACTAACAAAATAAAAAGGGAGACCAAACAATGTTTCGTTCTTCCTCTTCGACTGTTTCTAAAAAGAAATTGAAAGCCCCTTCGAGAAATTTTTTCTACCAGAAATTTAGCCATTTCTAAGAAAATTTTAAACAAGTCGATTTTTTTAACAAAGAGGTACGTACCCCTTATGAAATTTTCAATTTCAACTTTTCTTTCACAAATATGCTTCTCTAACTTTGAAACTCATTGAAGCTTCTCCCAAATATTTAGCCATTTCTAAGAAAATTTTTAAGAAGTCGATTTTTTGAAATTTTCAATTAAAATCTTTTTTTCATAAATTGAAATGTATTTTTATTTTAGTAAAAAAAAGGTAAACAAAATTAAAAAAATATTCCCATCTGGAAATAACCAAGTACGGCATCCCTGCTTTTAAGGAATTTGAAATACCGATTTGTTGGGAATGGGGAAATAGAGGTGAATTTATAATTTGATTCGTAGCGTTTTCGTTTGTGGTATTCAGGCCGTACGATTGAATATAATTGTTGAATAGTTTATCTCTGATTGCTTTAACGGGTTTTCTATGAGAATTTACCACAATATTTCAAAAAAAAATTCAATAAAAAATATTAAAATTGTTTAAAACTTAAAAAGTTTTTCTAAAAAATTTGTATGCAATTCAATAGCCAACATGATATACCAAAACGTTAAATATATGATTTTTTTTTAATTTAGTAAAAATTTCCACTAATTTGAAAAGTATTTAACTGTAAATGACAAGTCGTTCATGTATGCGCCATTCAAAAACTATATCATTTATAATAAATCATTGAAGCATTTTGTTAAGTGAAAAAAAAAAAAAAAATTCCAACACAGAAACCATAAAACTCAACACGTAAATAATAACGAAAAAAAAAATAACTCTTGAATAAAACAAAAATTTCAATCAAATTTCCATCAAATCAATGCCAAAATCAATTTTGGTTTAAGCCAAAACAGGTAGCCCGGTTAAGAGAAAAGCGTTAGTAGTTAATGGTGTTTCGTTGGAGTAGAAAAATGACTGTGGAATGACTGTGAATGTTGCCGTGGCAGACATAAAAAGCGGTTAGAAAGCCATGACAATCAACATTAAAGAGGACAGCAGAACTGTTGCACACACACATACACACACATACATTTTTTGTTTTGTTGTATTTTGTGTGCAAATTAACGCTTCAATAACACAACAACAACAACAGCAACTGCATTTACAGCAATAAACTAAATTAAAAGCCTAGAATTGCAACAAATAAAAAAGCAACAAAAGCCGAGCAAATGAATTGCTGCTGCACACTCAAGCCAACACATACAAAAAAGCAAACCTCTGCAGAACTGCATTTGCAGCCACAAATTAGAAACGACATATAAAGTGAAAAATGAGTGGTGGCAAAAACAAAAAAAAACAAAAAAAGACGAAAAGAGCGGCAGAATAAAAAAAAATGCTTAAACACAAATTAAATGTCTACACTCACACACAATTTCTGATTTATCCTACATTTGCTGGGTCATTCATGCAGAAGTATTAATTGTAACCAAAAGGTACACAATTTGTTAGAGTAAATATAAATACAAAATGTGATTGTGTGTGTGTGTGTGTGTGTGTTAGGAAAATATGAGACAGATAAGCGCATATGAAAATGGATAAATTCAAATACGTTATGAGGTCCTTAAAACCCGGCTGGCATGCTAAAAAGAAACATCATGTGGATCCTCACAAATTCACCTGGCCTTCGAATACAAGCTCTTCCATGTTTCAATAAAATTTTTATGGGAGTTATTTAGGAACAGGTAACTTTTAGGAGTGCTTATATTCACTTTATCAGTCAAGTCACAAAGTTAAATTTTATTTGGTAAAGAAATTTAGTTTCTTCTTTTCAAAAGTTTTTTTTTGCCTGGAAGTACTTTTTCAATGCACTTTTTAAAAAGTACTCTTTCCGAAAAGTACTTGTCTTTAAAAATATATTTGCAAAAAGTAGCTTTCCTGGAGACTCCTTTTTTAAAAACGTATATTTTGTGAAAGTAAAAAGTACTTTTTTGAAAAATTTATTTTTTTTATAAAAGTACCAAAAATACCCTTTTAAAAAATATATTTGGTTAAAGATAATTTATGTTTTTCAATAACGATTTTTTGTCTGAAAGTACTTTTTTAATGCACTTCTTAGAAAAAGTACTCTTTCCAAAAAGTACCTGTCCTTAAAAATACATTGCAAAAAGTAGCTTTCGTTAAGACAAGTCTTTTAAAAACGTAAATTTTTTCAATAAAGCAACTTTGCAAAAAGTACTTTTTTCACCAAGAAACTTTTTTTATAAAAGTCCCAAAACACCTCTTAAAAAAAATATCTTTGCTTAAAGATATCTTCAAAACAATAAATGTTTTTCAAAAGATCTTTTTGTTTGAAAGTACTTTTTCAAAGCACTCTTTGAAAAAGTACTCGTTCCAAAAAGTACCTCTGCTTGAAATTGTCTAACAAAAAGCAGCCTTCATTGAAACTACTTGTTTAAAAAGGTTTATTTTTTGAGAATATAATTTCCAATAGTACTTTTTTTTAGAAAAGTACCTCTATTTCAAATTATATATTTAAAAAGTAGCCTTCATAAAATTACTTGTAAAAAATATGGTTTGCGAAAGGATCTTTTTCCATAAAATAACTTTGCTAAACACATGGAACGTTTTTGTAGTTAGAGGACCACACTACATCCAACTATTATTAAAGCACCACATTTTTTGTTGCCTGGTGTACTTTCACGATAATCATAATATAATAATTTATACTATAATAAGATTATAATTGATTATGTTGTAATTATATATCATAATATTATAGTGAAATGCTAATGAATTCATGTTGCCTAGTGTAATTCTACGATAATCATAATATGATAATTTAAACTACAATATGATTACAAATAATCATGTTATAATTATATTTCATTGTTATAGTCAAATGCTAAACAGCAACATAATTTGTTTAATCATATGATATGGCTGCCATATTATGGCCACCACAACTATATATTTTTCTCTACCATCATAACGCTAAAATCGTTTTATGATCGAATTTAAATTCTAGTTTTTCATTAAAAGCGTATTAAAATGAAAATACGACTTATCATCCCAGCAAACAAATCATAGTGGGACACAATTAAACCGGAACTCTCACTTTTCCCCAGCAACCGGTTAACTTATCCCCCGAATAATAGTCAAATATATAATCAACCAGACTGCTAGCTTAATTTAAAACTTGAGAGAATATTTAAAAAAATATAATATTATAAAAAATATACTTTTTAAGTTTTAAGCATTCGGAGTATTAAAGCATTTCTCTCTTCAACTTTTGTAATTCTAAGAAAATTTATGTCATAATTTAAAATGTTTTTCTGCATTTTACACCTTTTTCCTCTTCTTCTTTTTCTTCAAAATACTTTCTCGTTTTATGGATTTTAATAATGCTGAAACCAAACAACAACATAAATGAACGGAGAAAAAAAGATACGAGAGAAATGCTGCAAAACGACAGCACACAGGAATCTCTCCAGGGTATATAAACTGTACATGACAATGATAAATTATTACATGAATTTGATATGAGTAGACTACTGTGGCAGGGATGCCTGCCTGCTTTTTTTGTTTTTGTTTTTTTTTTTTTGGTTTTTGTTGTTGTTCCCAATGCTATTTCAGCAGCTGTAGTAGAGCTTTCTCTGGCAGCTACAGTTGTTGTGGTGATTTTGTAGGGATTAGGCAGCAGATAAGAGGGAGGGAGAGCGGGAAGAGATGATGATGTTTGTTGAAATATATCATTAAATCAAAACTGTGTTGGTGTATGTTGCTGTTGTTGTCTATCGTATATAATTAAGCATGATGCGAAGGTTTCTGTTGCCAACAAATGACTTGCAAATAAAAAGATTATTAATTTACCAAACAACACACAAGGCAAATGTGCAATAAAAAAAAAAGAGAGAGAGAGAGAGATAGAGACAGATTATTTTAAATTTATTTTTAAAACGCTGCTGTTGTTCTTTGTATTAAATTTATTTACTTCAATCATAAATCTTAAAGTTATTGTCATTTGTAAGTTGTACGAAATTGTCAATAATTTGAAATTGTTGCCAACAATTTTTTACAACCGGCCTGTCTGTGTCTGTGTTTGCGTCTGCGTCCGTATGTCCTGGCAAACTATCTGCCACCATATGGTCGTTCAGGCGGGGTTGGTATTTAATTTTTTAATTAATGTTTGTTGCCTGGTACTTATTGTCTCCTTTTTTATTGCTGCTGCTCGGGATTTCTTCTTTTTTTATTATGTAAAAAAATTAATGTTTGTTGTATAAAAAAGCAATTAAAATGCAACCATTCGGTAACTGGCCATATCCTCTCAAGTAAGAAGCCATTAAATGGTAAATGCATTGTTGGTGGCACTTTTTTATCTTCTTGTTAGTTTATCTTATTTTTTGTTTTTTTTTTTTTAATTTGTAGTTGTGTTGCTTAATGTTTCCGTGCCGTATAATGAGACAAGATCCAGGCGCAATATAAATATGGTGGCGCCATTATCGTTAGTGTTGAACATTTATGACATTTAAAATCTGCACTTCAGCAATTATGGTGTCCTTTTATTTTATTAAACAAAGAAAACAGATAATTTTTTTAAAGACATTTTAAATAAGAACGTATGGAAAACAACAAGTATGGTTTACTCTCCTTTAATGATCAATTCTTTTCTAGAAAATAGTGCAACATTTTTTACACTTTTTAATAGAAAATGGAAACATTGTGTTCTTTGAAAATAAATAATTTATTAGATATTAATCCAACATCTTTTATGAAATGTTTTAAAACTCCTTCAAACTGCCGCTCTTTAGGAGAGATATGAGAAAATGTTACATGTTTTCCAGAAAAGAGAAGAAAATGCCATAAGTTTTAATAATGATATGATGAGTTCAGAACAACAACAACAGCAAAAAAATCGTGGTAAAAGCCGAAATATTTTTGACATCCTGCACAACAAGTCTTTCGTATGCGAAATCGGGCAATTTTCAACCCTGGATGGCTACTCTTCATTTTTACACATTAATCGAGGAACAACTTTTCAAAATAGTTTTAGTGGTAAGTAGTATGTTTGTGATGTTTCTGGACCACTTTGTCCATGCAAAAAAGTTGCTCATGATGCCAATGTTGCCATATTGATTACTTTAAACAAAATATGAAGATAAAGTAACTAATTTTGTTTAAAAATAATAACTATGGCAACGTTGGCAGCATGAGCAGCTTTTATGTATAGAAAAAGTGGTCCAGAAACACCACAAACATACTACTGGGGTAAAATATTTCAAGTTAAAAATTTATGAAAATAGTTTTAGTTAAGAGTTTTGTTAAAAAATATAATAACAAAAATTGTAAATGTAACATAAAAGCATTTTCTCTCTTTTAAAATTTGATAGGAATTTGAGTAAAATATTTTGAAGGGTACATGAGCTTCACTGATTCGACGAACGGTAACCATGCAGGGTTAAACAAATTTTAATTTTCAAAAAGCAAGATGTCTAAACTATTTGTGCCACTGCCCTGCAAATTTTGAAAAATTCTAAATTGGAAATTATTCAACAGGCTCTAATTTCAAATTTGTTTAAATTCGATTTTTTTTTTAAATTAAAAAGTCAATTTTTAAAATATACCCCCGATTTCGATTATTTAAATAATTTGTTTTTTTTTTCAAATAAAAGTTATATTTGATCGTAATCTGACAAAAATATATTAAATTTGTTTAAATTCAAAATTTTTTTTATTAAAAAGTCAAAGTGGAAAATCCGATATCGAATAATGGGCATTTCCGTGACTAAATTAAAATAATTTGTTATTTTGTCAGTTATAAATTTTACTTCTTTTTATTCGAACTTTAGAAATGTCTATCCAGGCTCGTAATTTAATAAAAACATTATAATTTCGGGTTTTGTCAGAGTTGAAAAAATCAAGCCTAAAATGCAAAAGGACCGCCCGTCACTTTTAAAAATTTTAATAAAATTAAAATACGATCTAAATAAAATGATGAGTTTTTTAAATAGATTAAATTAAATAATTGAATGAAATTTAATAAGAAATTTGATAAATTAAATTTAATAAGAAAAAATTATAAAAAAATTTTATCAAAAATGCAGTGAATTTTTTTTACGGTTTTCTAGACTTAAAAAAAATTAAATTAAATAATTAAATGATATTTAATTTAAAAAAATTAACTGGGAAAAAATTTTATAAATTTAATTTAATTTAAAAAAAAATTATTTTAAAAAAATTGGTAAAAACTACAATAAATATTTTACGGGTTTCTGGACTTTTTTAAAATGATAAGTTTAAAAAAATTAAATTCAATAATTAAATAATTTATTAAATAAGAAAAAATTTAATAAATTTAATTTAATAAAAAGAGTTTATAAAAAAGTTATAACAAAAATGATAAAAAATACAGTAACATTTTTTACGGTTTTCTGCACCCTTTTTAGTTCATTGTTACCAACTTTAGAACTTCTTTAATAAAGTTGATGTTCTTAAAAATAGAAAGTTACAAATTAATGAAAACGTGTCCTCGATAAATTGTACGAGTGCCCATTGAAAAGTTTCAATTTTAAGTTGTTTGGTTTTTATGCCCTTTTGCATTTCAGACGCCGTTATGCTCTAGAGTGTTGGCTTTTTGAGACATAAAAATGTATCTTTTATAAATGTTGCAATTAATGTGAAATAGGAACAATTTGTGGGAATTTACAAAATAAATATTAATCATACTCCTGCAACAAAAAAAGTTTTGAAAATTAATAAAATAGTATCGTCTAGCGAACGATTCGTTAATGTGGCAACAAAGTTCTTTTTTGTTTGTTTTTTTCTTATTTTTTTCTTATTTTTTTCTTATTTTTTTCTTATTTATTTTATGTAGACTTTAGCGTCTAGTCGTTTAACTTTGTCATGGTGTTTTGAATAACAATAAATACGTGTAACAAACCAACGATTTATTTGTGGAAATTTTGCTTAAATATTTATTTATTTGCCATTAAAATTCTTAACGGCTTCCCAAACAGTAGTTGCATTAAATTTTCTTTCGGCTTAACACACTTTTAGTTTTGTTCTCTCTTGGATTTTTCTTTCTCTCTTTGATTTCTTTCATCACTTTTATTCCCAGCAGTACAAACAGGCCATAAATTATTGTTAATTTTGCTCATGACTTGTGTTGGCTAAAGACAAGGTCGGATGAGGTTTTTGCGTCGAAATGTTGATTTAAGAAATAATTCTCTGATGAGTTTGTTTTCCTCCTATTTTTTTGGTTAAAATATCTTATACTTTTGCTATTGAAAATAACAATAGAATAAGTCATGAATTAAAAATGACAACTTTGCTAGACAAGCAAAACGAATTTGATATCACCATGACCTTGAAAGTCGTCAGAATTATTTCATTTATCACAAAAAGAAGAGGTTGCCTTGAAATGCCCGAGAGTAGGTAAAAATATTTGGAAATATAAAAAGGCATGTCTTAAACATAATGACATCTAAATAATTCTCAAAAGCAAATCCGCCATAAATCTGTTGCAGGCTTTAAGAAAATTTTTCGAGCAAAAAAAAAAGGAGGATACTAATAAAACAACATTTGAGTAGCCAATTCAAGTGATTTAGATAATTTATGGTTAACAATTAACTTAATGAGCTAAAGCAGCATTAAAATACGCCAACAACTGTGTATGTATGTGTGTTTGTGTTAAGGCAAACGGCTGAAGATTCCACGAGCACGTCTTTGGGATAAAGAAAACTCTCATGGTTCAAACTGCCAAGAATTACCTTTAATCGTTGTCTCTATTGTGATTCTGTATTCTGTTTTACACTGTTCTCGCTCCAATAAAGTTGAAGTTGTTTCTAGATGGTGTTTAGTTTTAATTAACTTAATTGTTGGCAGTTTAAGTTAATTGAACGTAAGCATCTGATGTTACTCTCTACAACACGCCAAACAATTCGGAAAGTAGCGAGTGCTTTTCACCAACTGCTTAATGAATACAAAAATGTTGGAACAACATTTTCTTTGTTATCTCACACAGCAACATAAAATTGTATTAACAATGAAAAGGCAAAATAATTGGCCAAATACAGAGTGTGTTATTTCCTGTCTGAAAAATTTAAAAATTGTTGTGTGAATTCACTGATTTTGTGGTAAAAAAAAACTGCTGGGATTTTCAATTCTTAAATGAAAATCAGGGAAATCAAAAGAATCGTTGCTAAAAAATCTAATTTTCTAATTTTTATTAAAATTTTCTTAGAAATGGCTAAATATTTGGGGGAAGCTTCCTTTTGGCCAAAAGAATTCAAAATAAATCAGTTTCAAAGTTAGAGAAGCATATTTTTTAAATTATGAAGGAAAAGTTGAAATTAAAAATTTCATAAGGGGTACGTACCTCTATGTTCAAAAAGTCGACTTTTTAAAATTTTTTTTGGAAATGGGTAAATGTTTGGGAGGAGCTTCCTTTTGGCCAAAAGAATTCAAAATAAATCAGTTTCAAAGTTAGAGAAGCATATTTTGGAATTTATGAAAGAAAAGTTGAAATTAAAAATTTCATAAGGGGTACGTACTTCTTTGTTCAAAAAGTCGACTTTTTAAAATTTTTTTTGGAAATGGGTAAATGTTTGGGAGGAGCTTCCTTTTGGCCAAAAGAATTCAAAATAAATCAGTATCAAAGTTAGAGAAGCATATTTTTTAAATTATGAAGGAAAAGTTGAAATTAAAAATTTCATAAGGGGTACGTACCTCTATGTTCAAAAAGTCGACTTTTTAAAATTTTTTTTGGAAATGGGTAAATGTTTGGGAGGAGGAGCTTCCTTTTGGCCAAAAGAATTCAAAATAAATCAGTTTCAAAGTTAGAGAAGCATATTTTTTAATTTATAAAGGAAAAGTTGAAATTAAAAATTTCATAAGGGGTACGTACCTCTATGTTCAAAAAGTCGACTTTTTAAAATTTTTTTTGGAAATGGGTAAATGTTTGGGAGGAGCTTCCTTTTGGCCAAAAGAATTCAAAATAAATCAGTATCAAAGTTAGAGAAGCATATTTTTTAAATTATGAAGGAAAAGTTGAAATTAAAAATTTCATAAGGGGTACGTACCTCTATGTTCAAAAAGTCGACTTTTTAAAATTTTTTTTGGAAATGGGTAAATGTTTGGGAGGAGGAGCTTCCTTTTGGCCAAAAGAATTCAAAATAAATCAGTTTCAAAGTTAGAGAAGCATATTTTTTAATTTATAAAGGAAAAGTTGAAATTAAAAATTTCATAAGGGGTACGTACCTCTATGTTCAAAAAGTCGACTTTTTAAAATTTTTTTTGGAAATGGGTAAATGTTTGGGAGGAGGAGCTTCCTTTTGGCCAAAAGAATTCAAAATAAATCAGTTTCAAAGTTAGAGAAGCATATTTTTTAAATTATGAAGGAAAAGTTGAAATAAAAAATTTCATAAGGGGTACGTACCTCTATGTTCAAAAAGTCGACTTTTTAAAATTTTTTTTGGAAATGGGTAAATGTTTGGGAGGAGCTTCCTTTTGGCCAAAAGAATTCAAAATAAATCAGTTTCAAAGTTAGAGAAGCATATTTTGGAATTTATGAAAGAAAAGTTGAAATTAAAAATTTCATAAGGGGTACGTACTTCTTTGTTCAAAAAGTCGACTTTTTAAAATTTTTTTTGGAAATGGGTAAATGTTTGGGAGGAGCTTCCTTTTGGCCAAAAGAATTCAAAATAAATCAGTATCAAAGTTAGAGAAGCATATTTTTTAAATTATGAAGGAAAAGTTGAAATTAAAAATTTCATAAGGGGTACGTACCTCTATGTTCAAAAAGTCGACTTTTTAAAATTTTTTTTGGAAATGGGTAAATGTTTGGGAGGAGGAGCTTCCTTTTGGCCAAAAGAATTCAAAATAAATCAGTTTCAAAGTTAGAGAAGCATATTTTTTAATTTATAAAGGAAAAGTTGAAATTAAAAATTTCATAAGGGGTACGTACCTCTATGTTCAAAAAGTCGACTTTTTAAAATTTTTTTTGGAAATGGGTAAATGTTTGGGAGGAGCTTCCTTTTGGCCAAAAGAATTCAAAATAAATCAGTATCAAAGTTAGAGAAGCATATTTTTTAAATTATGAAGGAAAAGTTGAAATTAAAAATTTCATAAGGGGTACGTACCTCTTTGTTCAAAAAGTCGACTTTTTAAAATTTTTTTTGGAAATGGGTAAATGTTTGGGAGGAGCTTCCTTTTGGCCAAAAGAATTCAAAATAAATCAGTTTCAAAGTTAGAGAAGCATATTTTGGAATTTATGAAAGAAAAGTTGAAATTAAAAATTTCATAAGGGGTACGTACCTTTTTGTTCAAAAAGACGACTTTTTAAAAATTTTCTTAGAAATGGCTAAATTTCTGGTAGAAAAAATTTCTCGAAGGGGCTTTCAATTTCTTTTTAGAAACAGTCGAAGAGAAAGAACGAAACATTGTTTGGTCTCCCTTTTTATTTTGTTAGTTTCAAATGGTCGCGTTACATCAAACCTGTTTGATAACAATCATACTATTTCGTTTGTTTACAATTTTTGTTTTGAATTACTCGGTGTCTCATGAAACATCAAACCATTTGAAGTCGACTGTCCGTCTCTGCAACAGTATCAGTGTGACCAGATGAAAAAAAAATTGTGCTCAATTAGCACCAAATTTATGTTAAGTAAATTTGTACTTAGACAAATTTACTTCATTTTAGTTAAATTTAATTATGAAATAAAAATAATTAATTCTGCTGTGTAGTTTAAAAAAGCTAACTTATAGACAATTTTTACGTTTGCAGTAAACAAACAAAACAATTCATTTCAGGTGCTATTTTTACAAACTTTTCTTGCTGTGTACTTTGTACATTTTTAAAAAACTAATTAAAAAAAGAATTTTTTTGAAAATTCTACATGAATAAATACAAATTTTTTCTTTTGTAGATCACGAAAACTAATTTTTTTTTAATTTCTCACTAGCATTGCTGAGTTAATCTCTGCTTACTTTGTGTTTATATTATTTATTCGCGGGTATTTACATATTTATTTATTTTAGTTTTTTTTAGTTATTGTATTGAGGAAAACTCATAGATGTATATTTGCGTACTTACTTCATTTATAATATAAAAGCACTATGTTGCCAGATTTTTATTGCTGTTTTGCAATTGCTACGCGCCGAAAGTAGTATTCTACAGAAAAATATATTACTAATTGTTTGGGAAATTTTCTAAACTATATTAATTAAAAGTGCTAAATGAACAATTAGAAAGTGCTAAAAAAAAGTGCTAAGCACTAAATCGAAAATTTTGGTGCTAAATCAACAAATATGTGCTAAATCTAGCACCGAAATAGCTAAAATGGGCACACTGAACAGTATGTTTGTCACAATGATTAAAATAAGATTTTTTGATAGGCAGTCACATCATTGTACATTGAAGTTAGTGTTTTTGCAAATCGTCGACAACTTTTAGGAAAGAAATTATTTTTCTTATTTATTTCCTATATTGTTTTAATAAAGTTTTGCTTTATTTGTATTTTTATTTCAGAAGAACCGATTTGATGCCTCTGATCCTTTAGGACCACCACCTTTGGATAATGAAGAAGATATGGATGAATACCAAATGCTTAAATTGTATGGTCGTAGTCCTCCTCCTGTCCTCCACTTTCTTCTTAGACCAACGTGAATATTTATAAGGATCAATATGATACGCAAAATAGCAATCGTCGCAATAATAAGAAGTACAATAACAGTGATCAGCAGCAACAGAATGTAAAGCCACAGCAGCAACGAAATACCAATAACTCTGCTATACCATCGCTATTGGATTTAGTTTCAAAACCACCCACAACTCTCAAAAATTAATAAAATTGCAAATACCGAATAAAATAAGAGAAAATCTGGATCGACTGAAGGTCCTGATTCTAATACTCCCCATCAAATGTCCATGCAACCGTTCTCAAAAAGTGCTCCCGCATATTTGGATTTGAGAAATATAAAAGGTATTTTAAGCGCCGAATACATTGATAAGTTGCAGCCACTAGGAATCGTTAATTTAGAACGGGTCAAACAATTGACTTTTGGTCAACATGGCCATGAATATGGCCAAATTAGGTGTTACAACTCCAGGAATAACTGCAGCAACTCCAGTCCTTAGCACTGCTCAGAGCTTGATGAAAAGCAGCAAGACTGTTGATAGTCTTGCAGCGGATAATAAGGAGACAAGGTAAAAGTTCATAAAATATTTTTCAAAAGTATTGTTTTTTAACATTCCACGTTTTGTTTTTACAGTTCGTCCTCTAACAGTGATGTAGACATGCCATTCCTTCCTACTGTAACTAGTGTATCAGCTAACTTAACATCTTCCACAACTTTAGCAACTGCTGGAGGACCAGATAAAGTTGTGTTGACATCTTCCAGTTCCAATAGCAGACTATTTTCAATATTTGAAAGACTCATATCTCCTTTGATAGAAGTGATATGCGATAAAACTATAGCTCGATTATGGAATGCCATAATTGGCATTCACTCTTATTTTGGCAACGACGAAATTTCGGTTCTTATGCATAATCTATCTACCTTTAGGATTACAGGCAAGCATGTTGTGTATATACATAGTAAATAATATCTCTTGACAAATACGCTTTAAATTTTCTTTTAGGCAATGATCACAAAGATGAAGAAAAATTGGTAATTGATGATGATTGCACAGATAATGAAGAACAACAGCAGAAAACTTTAGATACAGCAGCGTTACAGCAAAGAGAAGAGGTAAGAATCGTTTATAATTCAAAGTCATTTAAGCACGAATACGTAAAGAATATAATTCTATTAAGTTATTTAGCTGAACTAAATATATCTTTTAATTATAATACCGGCATATTTTAAAGTTTCCAAATCTGATCACTAATACTTTTAAGCTTAAGATCTCTTTTTTTTAATTTATAATTTGTTTTTTCAATATTTTGTCACTCCTTTGTGTGATTTCTTCAGGATATTTATTTTTTATTTGATTTAGTTGATTGATATTTGTTTATGCAAAAAATATGAAAATTATTTGTTTGCAAAATACAAAAAGATTCCAACAAAATTTATTTAAATTTTAAATATATGCACAATAATAACATATTTAAACCTATACATGCATATAAACTTAAAAAAGAAACATTTTTAAAATGAATTTTTAATCCACTATATATATATATATATATATATATATATATATATATGTATATAGATATATGTATATATATATATATATATATATATATATATATTTATATATATATATATATATATATATATATATATATATATATATTTATATATATATATATATATATATATATATAATTATATATATATATATATATATATATATATGTATATAGATATATATATATATATATATATATATATATATATATACATATATCATTTTATCTTTATTCCCTTATCAATTTACTGTAATATTAATCAAGCTTGTTGTCGTTTTTTATTCAATTTGATTTAGTATAATTTTTATTCAAATAAAAATTATACTAAAAAAATTTAATAAAAACGACCACAAGCTTGATTAATATTACATTATTTAATATATATACATATATATATATATATATATATATATATATATATACATATATATATATATATATATATATATACACATATATATATATATATATATATATATATATATACATATATATATATATATATATATATATATATATATGTATATATATATATATATATATATATATATATATATACACATATATATATATATATATATATATATATATATACACATATATATATATATATATATATATATATATATATACATATATATATATATGTATATATATATATATATATATATATATATATATATACATATCTTTCAACCAAACTCAGAAAGTTTCTGAACAAATTTATATAACTTTAAAAAAACAATAACAAACATATATGCACATGTATATACAAGTGTATTCAAAACATAATGTAAATATATATTCATACATAACATAAAAACTTAATTTTCTGAAGAAGTCACACAACGAAATATTGAAAAAACAAATTATAATTTTCTAGAAATAAAGAGACCTTAAGCTTACAAGTATTAGCAGATATTGTTAATTAAAAAGAAGTAAAAATCCTAGAAGAGTTGTAAAATAAATTCAAACAAACGTGGCCAAAATTTTGCAATTTAGAAACTAACTTCGTTGCCACACGTTTTATTGCCAAAGTTTCCGAAGTAATTGAATGTCATCAGACCACCGATATGCCGCCATCCTCAGCAACTATTTGTTTTATACTAATGTCGTAATTTAGTTCATAGTATTTAATTACATTTTCCTGTCATTTCAGGAACCTCTTAAAGATGCCTATGGCAGTAGGCCGAATTTATCACAACCTTCCCCAAACGTCTATGGATTTTCTAAGAGAGCACCACCTCCCAACTTGCTGGCTCAAGGGCCACCTCATATAGCTTTGGGTCCCACGTTTCAAAGAAAACCAATGCCAGTACAATCCTTTTCCCGACCGTCGATTTTGGGTTTGCCGCCAGGAGCTTAAGGCAATTCTTTAAATCCATTCAGTATTCAACGAATGTCAATATAAACCCAAATTTCTTGGCGGATAGTACCGATCTATTGGGGTCCTTTTAGTGCCAACTTTGTTCTCGGTATGGTTACCAATCTGCAATAGCAGCAACAGCAAAATTTCAATAACAACCAACGCACCAATATCAGCGTAATCAAAATAGAAGAATGATTTAGTATACGGAGAATAAGGCCAGTAGTAATCTCCCAGATCCTATTATCTCTCCTTATCACCCTCTAGTGCGAGTCCAATGGAAGAATTAAGCTCATCTAAATAGTTTAAAAATGTGTATATAAAATATTTTAATATCTTTTCTTATAAGACTTTTTTTGGACTTTATATAACGTATAACAGATTTAAAAATACTTTTATGTAGTTTTTCTGCTTCTTTTAATTTATTTCTAATTAAAAGTTTTTTACATAAAAAAAAACTTGTAAGATAAATCATAAATTATTTAATTGTTTGTTTTACATTGTGTAATTAAGAAATATTTAATTAAAAAATTGTAAAAGTGTGTTTTTGAATATAAAAAACTCTTAAATTGGCAGTTTGATTGGAGAAAATATGGTATAGTGTCAATTGAGTCAAATCCATTCACAGATCTCCGAAAGAAACTACAAAAAAACCGTAAAATCGCAAAAATCCTAAATATTGTGCGCTGGTGTCTTAAGTCTTTTTACTTTGTAAATAAGAACTAATTTCAAAAGTTGAGATAAATGCATATTTTAACACAATAAATAATAACGCTTTGAAAAACCAAAATTAAATTCCTCTCTCATATTAGTATCTCTGTTAGCAACGCACAAGAGCAATGAAACCTATATTAGTTGATTGCAAGTTACATGAGTTCATGGCGCAGCTAGTAGTGTGTCTGGCTTGCAATCAGAGGGATCAGTGATCGAATCCCCACTGCAATGTAACTTAATAAAATAAATAAAATGTTTAATAATTACGCACACAGCAATGAAACCGAAATAAGCTGATTACTCGTTAAGTGAGTTCGTGGCGCAGCTAGTAGTGTGTCCGGCTTGCACTCAGAAGGTTCAGTGTTCGAATCTGCCTTCATGCATGAAAATTAATAAATGCATATGAAAATGCAAAATGTGTGCAAGTAAGTAAAATGCACTACGCAAGAGCAATGAAATCAAGAATAGATAGTTAGTAGTTACATGAGTTCGTGGCGCAGCTAGTAGTGTGTCTGGCTTGCAATCAGAAGGACGAGTGTTCAAAACCCCCCCACACAACAGACGAAATAAAATTAAACAAATAAATAATTAGGAAAATGGCCGGCCGGCAGATGGTGAGAAACAAAACACGACAGAAAGACAGACGCAAAAAGAGACCGGGAACGACAGACCGAAAAAATGGCAGAACGACAAATAAAACTGTGACCGACAGACAGATAGGACAGAACGACCGACCGCCAAAAATGACGAAACGACAGAACGACAGACCGAAAAAAATGACGAAACGACAGATCGAAAAAATGACGAAACGACAGACCGAAAAAATGACGAAACGACAGACCGAAAAAAATGACGAAACGGCAGACCGAAAAAATAACCGAACGACAGGGGGTGGTTGTGGGTGGAAAATAAAAAATTGCCGACGGCAAAAAAAAATTATTTTTGCTGCGCATCACCTACAGCAGCACGTGGTGGGAGGAGATTTTTTATATATATCGGTAAAACTCGGAAACTAATGGACCGATTAGCTCCAAATTGGTCTTAAATAAAAGAGAAAGTCGATATCTATCGATCTAGACCCAAATCGGATCGAATATCAAGCAACAAGGCATGATTTTGCAACCCTAAATTTGAAATTTCCGATTTTACGTACTATAGCACGCTGATTTTAGTAAAAATTGCAGCGATGGCCAGATTTTTCGTAAATCGCTGGGAAATGCACACAAACATACACACACACACACACATATATATATATATATATATATATATATATATATATTATTTTTTTATTTTATTGGTATTTTATACGCTTATATTGACTGATGCAAAACATGTGCGCTATATAGTAACGCATAGCTGTGCAATCAACGCTTCGTTGACCATTTAGCTTCTATCCGTAATAAAAATACTTTTTTTTTGCTCCGTGTCACCTACAGCAAGCACGTGGTGGGAGATTTTTTTTTTTATATATCGGTAAAACTGGGAAACTAATAGACCGATTTGCGTGAAATATGTATTAAATGAAAGAGGATGAGCAGATCTACGAGCGATTTACGAAAAATCTGGCCATCGCTGCAATTTTTACTAAAATCAGCGTGCTATAGTACGTAAAATCGGAAATTTCAAATTTAGGGTTGCAAAATCATGCCTTGTTGCTTGATATTCGATCCGATTTGTGTATAGATCGATAGATATCGACTTTCTCTTTTATTTAAGACCAATTTGGAGCTAATCGGTCCATTAGTTTCCGAGTTTTACCGATATATATAAAAAATCTCCTCCCACCACGTGCTGCTGTAGGTGATGCGCAGCAAAAATAATTTTTTTTTGCCGTCGCCAATTTTTTATTTTCCACCCACCACCACCACCCCTTGTCGTTCGGTAATTTTTTCGGTCTGTCGTTTCGTCATTTTTTCGATCTGTCGTTTCGTCATTTTTTCGATCTGTCGTTTCGTAATTTTTTTCGGTCTGTCGTTCTGTCGTTTCGTCATTTTTGGCGGTCGGTCGTTCTGTCCTATCTGTCTGTCGGTCACAGTTTTATTTGTCGTTCTGCCATTTTTTCGGTCTGTCGTTCCCGTCTCTTTTTGCGTCTGTCTTTCTGTCGTGTTTTGTTTCTCACCATCTGCCGGCCGGCCGGTCGGCCATTTTCCTAATTATTTATTTGTTTAATTTTATTTCGTCTGTTGTGCGGGGGGGTTTTGAACACTCGTCCTTCTGATTGCAAGCCAGACACACTACTAGCTGCGCCACGAACTCATGTAACTACTAACTATCTATTCTTGATTTCATTGCTCTTGCGTAGTGCATTTTACTTACTTGCACACATTTTGCATTTTCATATGCATTTATTAATTTTCATGCATGAAGGCAGATTCGAACACTGAACCTTCTGAGTGCAAGCCGGACACACTACTAGCTGCGCCACGAACTCACTTAACGAGTAATCAGCTTATTTCGGTTTCATTGCTGTGTGCGTAATTATTAAACATTTTATTTATTTTATTAAGTTACATTGCAGTGGGGATTCGATCACTGATCCCTCTGATTGCAAGCCAGACACACTACTAGCTGCGCCATGAACTCATGTAACTTGCAATCAACTAATATAGGTTTCATTGCTCTTGTGCATTGCTTACAACTAAAATTGACTATTTTTTGTGCGTTTGTTTATTTTATTTATTTGCACCACCTACACAAACAAACAAACCATCATCTGATAGGTATGTAAAAGCAAATCAGTGTGAGTATTTTGTTTGTTTAATGAACAAACGAAACAAAAAGTGTATGTGTGTATTTATTATATTTGTTTGATAACCAAAAGAACTGGACTTTTTACACAAACAAACAAACCATCTTCTGATAGCTAAGCCGCTGTGTTTATTAAAAATTTAGTTTCAATGAAGTTAATTAACAAATTATTTTAAGTTTTATTTTTTAATAAAAGAAAGCAAATTGTAAAAATTTTTCTTTGTATATAATTGAAATTATTAGATAATTAAATTATTTAAAAATAAAAAATACTTACTTATAATGCAGAAAATAGTAGTTTGGTTTTTTGGACTGACAAGGAAGAAGAAAATAAAGTGTGAAAGAATCGGAACATTTTATTCTACAAACAGACAAATTTATAAGAGAGGATACAGAGTAATTGACATTTTCTGAAGCGCAATAAATTGCATAAACAAGCTAAACTTCTATTCCTCATATCTTTTGAACCGTTCGGTATATTTCAATGAAACGTTTACCGGATGATAGATTAAGAGTCCAGCTATCCTATCCCCCTTGATTACTTTTGTTAGCTAAAACTTCATTATAAAGTATAAAAACTGACTGTTTAGTACTTCCGCCCACTTTAGCACTTAATTAGTGGGCGTGGCTGAAATTATTTTTATATCAAATTATTCTCCATTATTTTTTCTACAAACCCACAAAATTTCATTTGAAGATCTTTGAATACAACGGAGATATTACGAAAACCATTCAACCTGATTTTGTACAAGAAAAAATTAAGAAATTTTCAAAAATGTTGTGAAACACCAGGCCAACAGAATCGTGTAGCAGGTGGATTTTTGAAATGGTTTTTCTTCAAACTGCTATAACTCGTAAACCGCTGGAGATATTAAAGTGATTCTTTCACGATATGAAAGCTCTGATATCTGGCTAGAAATTAATTAGTTTTTGGTATGTCCTCAGGCGCGCCTTATAGGGTAAAATAAGCAACTAATATTTGACAACTCTATATCTCGCGATGTACTGAACGGAAATGACCCAAATAAATTGCATAAGAATCACAGTATCCCGCTCTACAAACCCACAAAATTACATCACTATAGCTATAAGGCGATTCAAGATATCAGCAGTATACGAAAGCACTTCACTAGATGAAATTGAATAATTTGGCTAAAGTTGTGTCTGTTATATCTCAGTGACCGTTCATTATAATTTGATGAAACTTTTAACTACATAAAGATAATCTGTTCAGCTTTAATACACATTGTTTTGTTTTAATTTGTGACAATTATAAAAGCTATCAGCACGTTGTCAACCAAAATCTGCGCTTAATAGCTACGCAGCGCTATATCTTCCGCATGCTTCAACGCAGGCTAGTGAAATAAAGTGTGGAAGAACCGCCACATTACCTTTTACAAATCCGCAAAGTTGTGTGCACTTAACTTCATAACCTTCTGAGTTACTTATATTGTTTTGATGAACGCCTCTAGAGCAAGTTGCACGGTTCAGCTTTACTTCTATTTCTTATATCTCTGAAACTTTTTGGTGTATTTTTATGGTAGAAAATATAATTATCAATATAATATTTATAATGATTATGTTCAAAAATTATTATTATTTCGAATAAGCTGTTTAATTTATAAACATTTAAACAAAGTAAAATAACTAATGGCGTGTATTTTGAATGGTTTATGTGTTTTATTAAGTGTTTATTTAAGTTTTTCAAATATTTTATAAATCATATTTACATGAAGATTTATGGTATGGAAATAAGTGTAATAAAAATCATAAAGTATTCAAATAAAAATTTATAAATTCATTATTTCAATTCATTCCAAAATATCCCACTGGCTCAATAATGAATTAAATGACCTGAAATTAAAAGGAAAAATATGTGTATTATGGAATAATTTTAAAACCGAATATAATTCAATCAAACGTCTACAAAACAAACCACCACTAAGAAGCTAATGAAGGCTCTAATTTTGTAAATCACTGTGCTTTGGTGAAATTTATTGTGTGTATACAATAACAAAATTTATAATATTTTTACTATTTTTTATACAAATTTCAAAGATTTTCATGGATAGGGTAACGCATGAAAGAAGATTTTTTAGAAATTTGTTTTTGCTTCCACATAAATTTTATTAACGCAAAGCGATTTACAAGACAAGTGCCTAAATTATAGTTACTTTTACCCATATATATATATATATATATATATATATATATATATATATATCTATTATATATATATATATATATATATATATATATATATACGTATAATATATATATATATATATATATATATATATATATACATATATATAATATATGTATATATATATATATATATATATATATATATATAATATATATATATATATATATATATATATATATATATACATATATATATATATATATGTATATATATATATATATATATATATAAATTTTTAAAAGTTTTATTTATGCGAGCCATGTTGCTCCCCTGTAAACTATTCCCAATTGCAATGGAGGCTTTCAAATATAATTAAATTAATATAAAGGGTGTTTTTTATAGAGTGATACAAGTTTAAATCACAATAAAACATAGTAATATGTTTTTGATATCAGTGAAACTGTGTTTATTGGATAGAAAATTTAATGACATTAATGTTTAAATATGATTTCGGCCATGTGTCCGCCATGGCTGGCGCATACAAGGCACAATTTGGAACACCAATTTTCACAAACAGTAACATTCTGACCATCATCGTTTTTGAAGGTATATGTATGGGCCAATGGCTCCTCCAGCCCATGAAGCGCTCCAAACAATAATTTTCTGTGGATGGAAATGGTGTTGCGACAAAAGTATGTGCATTCTTCTCACTCCAAATGGGACAATTTTGTTAATTTACCTACCCATTTAACCGAAAATGGGCTTCATCGGAAAATAAAATTTTGAATGGATGAAGTGCACAATAAGTTTGAAGAACAGAACCATTATTTTGATTAAAAATTTCCACAATTTGCACGCGTTGCTCTGGTGTAAGTCGAACCATAATGAAATGTCAAAGCAAACTAAGCCAAAAGCAACTGTCAGCTGTTAAATGGGTGATCAAATAAAGCAGTGATGCCAACTCAAAGTTTTAGCACTCTATAAAAAACACTCTATACAATTATATATGCTGAAATTTTCGTTGTAACAGTAAAAATTAGATTTTAATCATGGTGATAATTTTTTTGCACAAAACTGAACAAATTTATATAAAAAAGGGAATATTTTAAATGCACCATTTTTTTCTTCTTAAATTTCTTAATAAAAAATATATTTTTTAAGTTCCTCAGTTACTCCTGATAAGCCAATGAGGCTTATTGTCATAAATTCGACAATTTATTCACATTAAAAGCTGTTAAACTGAATGGATTTAAAATCTTGGAAAATTTAACGTTTATGATGAGGCTGATGGTGGCAATAAGTGGCTGTATGAAATTACCTAATTTATGTGTTTATTAAAAAGAATTTAAGCTTAAGCACAATCACAGTCTGCTTAATCTAGAACTTTTAAAATATATTACTTTTAAATCCCCTAGAATTATGCTTCACTAAAAACAAAAAAAAAAAACAAAAAGAAACAAAGACAAAACGAAACAAGCAGGCAACCAATTTAAACTCCTTGAAACATGTTACGCTTAATTTTTAGCAATAAGGTGAACTCAGCTATTGGAAAATATAAACAGGGAAGGGTAGGAGGAGGAGGTTTGGGGGGGGGGGGGGAAAGAGTAGCAGCAGCATTAAACCAAATAATAATGACATAAAACCACGAATAATCTTAAGACTCATACTCCAATAAACAAACGAAATGAACAACTAACTAACTTGAACAGAAGCAAATAAATGATGATGAGGATGACGATAATGCGGATGATGTTCGTGTTGGAGGGGGCGGGGGCGGGGGTGGGGGTGTTGGTATGCTATCTGCTCTAACGGTCTCTTTGTATGGCATGCTTTTGCTATTTTAGTAGCAGCAACGCACCAACAAAAAGCTTTACATTAATCTGGGTAAGACATTATCTATGCGCACGTGAGCAAATAAGTTCGTTGGTTTGCCTGCTTTTTTTTTCTTCTTCATTCCATTCATTTCCAGGTATTTTGTATTGCATTGTTGTGCTCTATTGTGATGAGCATTTTCGCGTATTTATTTCATATTTTTTATTTTTCATCTTCTGCAGTTCAGGTTGGTTTTGCCTAAAAACATTCTACAATTTATTGCGTGCGAATTTATGTAGTCGTGCTTGAGTTTCTTTGCCAAATTTTACGCGATTACGGGTTTAAGCAAATTTTTGCCAGAGCAAAAACAAGAAAAGAAGAAAAAAAAAGAAATACTTATGTTTCCTTCTGTAACAATTCGGTGAGGTAACAAAAAATTTGTTAAGTTACCGGCTAAAAAAGAACAGATTTTAAAACAAAAACAAAATAAAATAGAAAAAAGAAAAACAAGCAACTGAGCCGAGAGAGGGGTTTTTTGAGGAATTGTGGTTTTAGCTTTTACGGATTTTGCTGCTGTGTATTTGTGTTAATGTTGTTGGTGTTGTTGTTGGCTTTATTGTTTGTTAGATTTAACATGTTTTTGTTATTGGTTATAAAATGTGAAATTACGTGTATTTCCGTTTTTATTGTTCGCCGCACATACCAATTCATTGTGCTGGTGTATGTGTATCCGTGTGTGTTTTTTCGTTTTTTATATCGTTGGGATTTTGATAAATAGAATAAACAATCGGCTGCAGACATGTTTAACACACAAAACAGTCAGTCGAAATTAACAACTTTAAATTCTGCCTGAGTTTTAAAATAAAATGAACACAATTTATAAGTTAAAAGCTTTAAAACGAAACATGGATTCCACAGTACTTGCACTAGTTCAGCAAAGAAGTTTGTGGCATTTGTTCATCTAAATAAAGTCAACTCCACATGTTTCAATTTCAACTCCTTGCAAGAATACGATATACGGAAAGTATTTTTATTTGTCCACTGTAAAAATCGTATATCATTTGCCGTAATTATTTGCTAAGAAATACATTAAAAAATCCCGCAACGATCACTTGGATTTTTTTTTTGTTTTCGTAAGATTTGGGAGAAGGAACAAATAGAGATAAATAAAAAAATAAGAGCTGTTTTGTTTACTAAAAAGTGTGATACATTTAAAGTTTTAAATACAATATTAAGAGAATACAATTATTTTATCTGTAAATTATAGAGAACTCCCCGGACCGATCGGACAGCACAAACTTCTGATAAATTGAATAGAAGTAGACTAGTGAATGACTAGAAATGACGAAACATCTTAAAATTCTCGATTATTAATTGTTGGCAGATAAAATTTCTTCAAAATTTCATCATGCACATCATGTGCCACGTTTGGAATAAAATAATTCGTTTCCGTAAAAAAGAAACAATTTGTGAAATTGTAATATATACAGAGAAAAGTATTAGTGTTATTTAAATAAAAATTTCTCGAATAAATATTATTCGAATATATATTAAACGAATAAAAATTATTGAAATAAATATTTTTCGAAAAGAAATTGTTAAAAAAAAACTTACTGGAACTAAAATTAATCCAACTGAAATTATTCTAGTACACATTATTCGATTAATTACATCCAAGATCATATCAAACATGTTTACAAAATATATGATTCGAATAAAAATTATTCAAATAAAAATTATTCGAAGTAGGATTAATTAAATAAAAATTCTCGAGTAAATATTGTTCGAATAAAAGTTATACGAATAAAAATTATGAGAATAAAAATTATTCGCTTAAAATTGTTCGAGTAAAAATTATTCTAATATTATACGAATTATCCAACTAATATTATTCTGGTATATATTATTCGAATAATTACATCGAATACTATAGGAATCACGTTATAAAGTATAAATTTTGATAAAAATTTCTCGAGTAAATATTACTCGAATTTAAATTATAGGAATAAAAATTATTTGTACAGAAATTGTTCTAAGAAAATTTACTCGAACTTAAATTTGAATTGGATCAAACTATTCTAGTATACTAGTACACATTATTCGAATAATTAAATCGATATAAAACATGTTACCAAATATATTATTCGAATAAAAATTATTAAAAACAAAATATATTCGAAGTAGAATTATGCAATTAAAAGTCATACGAATAACAAATACTCGAATAGAAATTATTCGGTTCGAACAAAAATTATTGAAATAAAAAATATTCAAAGTAGAATTACTTAAATAGAAATTTCTTGAGTAATTATTATTCGAATATATAGTATACTAATAAATATTATTAGAATATATTATATTATTCGAACACAAATGGTTGAAAAAAGTTACTAGAGCTAAAATTAATCCAATTGAAGTTATCCTATTATTAAAATAAAAATTATTCAAAAACAAAAATAACAATTATTCAAAAATTAAAATAAAAATTATTCAAAAATAGAATATTCGACGTAGCGTTATTTGAATAAAATATATACCGATGAAAATTTTTTCGATTAAAAATTATTCGGTTAAAAATAGCCCAAATAAAAATTGTTCTAACAAATATTACACGAATAATTTTTATTACATCTAATACACATATATTATTCGAATAATTACTTCAAGTTCACAGGAATAACGTTATTCAAGTAAAAATGATTCGAATAAAAGTATTTTTTTGCGATAAGATTATTTGAATAAATATTTCTCGAGCAAATATTATTCAAAGTGCAATTATACGAATAAAAGTTATTGCAAAAAATTTTAATCGCACATAAATTGTTCTAAGAAAACTTACCCGAACTAAAATTCATCTAATTCAAACTATTCTAGTACACATTATTCGAATAATTAAATCGAAAATCATATAAAACATGTTACCAAATATATTATTCGAACAAAAATTATAAAAAAAATATAATTATGCAATTAAAAGTTGTACGAATGAAAAATACTCGAATAGAAATTATTCGGTTAAAAATAGTTCGAATAGAAATTTTTTTAACATATATTCCACGAATAATTTTTATTCCATATTATATTATATATAAATATATAAATATAAAGATAAAATATATATATTATTCGAATAATTACTTCAAGTCTGCAGAAATCACGTTATTCAAGTGAAAATTATTCGCTGTTGGCTGACATAGTAAGACACAAGACTGCGATGCCTGAGGTCCCGAGTTCGACTCCGCACTCAGTCATCAATATGGTGTCGAATATTTCTGATCTGCATTAGTGCAGGATTGTGTTAATTATTGTCGGCTTGTTTCAATGACGAAGGATGAACATTACCGACAGCGATTAACATTGTCATGTACTAAAAGAGCAGGATACGGCAGCACCCCCCTTCGTCGGTATCTGTAGCAAAAAATTCACCGACGGAGTAATAAAAGTAAAAACAGCTACAAAAAACCTTTCTATCTTCTAATCTGTCCTACTAACACTATCCCCTCCTTTCCAGTTCCAGCGCAATGCACTGCATATGTAGGGGTTGTCCCCTGAATAAATAAAATAAAAATATTCGAATTAATATTGTTTCATTCAAAAATTCTCTAGTAAGATTATTGATTCTATTATTTCATTACAGATTATTCGAATGAAAATTATTGGAATAATAATATTTTTTCATTTAAGTACGAGTACATACAGTTTATTTTATTATAAAAAAAAGTACCGGAAAGGGTACTATTTTACTTCTTTATTGGCACACGTTTTCAGAAACTACCAAAAGTAATCGAAATTCGTTTTAGAAGGAAACAAGTCAAAGACATGGGGAAAAAGATGCCACCAATATTGAGATTTTAGTCCCTAAAACTATGTAAAAAGTACCAAGAAGTACGCTTTTAAAGTTTTCATTGAAGATGTTTTTTGTTTTGCTGGGCACATTAAAACAAAATTCTTTTAGATGCCTGGTGTTGTTGTTGTGCTAATTTTCAACAAAGTTTACTTAACAACTGCAAAAATCGCTGTCATTCCCTACACCAATTTTCATTGTAACTTTATTTAGAAGTTTTCAATTGTTTAAGATTTCGAAAACTTGTTAAATATTTTTCCGAAATTATTTATTACGATTTGCATTTATATGCAAATGAAGTGCGTACGTAGTTGAAAGAGTAAAGCCCGAATGCACATGCCAGCAAAACCTAATGCGTGTGTGTGTATGTGTTGACATGTTGTATAAAGGCTTGTTGTCATAACTGCTGCGTATTGTTTGCAAAAAGCAGCACTTTTGTTAAATGTCATTATGTTGCTGTCACATTTTGTTAAATCTCTACCAGTGCCGTCGACACGCAATCTGTTATTTCTTTTTGTGTTTTGCCGTATTCTCGTTGTTATTACATGCAACAAGGCCATATACTTACATGTTCAGCTATAGTGTAACCGCGTTACGCACACACACAGACACACACATTAACTCAGACATATGCAGTTCTGCATGTGCATATAATTTCCATATTTATAAATCATTTTATGATGATGTATACAATTTAATTTTAATTAATTTTCACTGTTGAAGAGTGATTAGCATAAACACACACACGCACACACATACACACACACACACATACAAATGTGAACAATATTACGTTCACTATATTTACAGGCATAAGGATGAAATAAAGAATTTCAGGCCACCTTCAACAACCCGTGACAATAATTGTAATAAAAAAATAATTTGTTACAAAAATTATATGTGCGTTTGTATTCATGCATGCACACAAACAAATAGGCGCTCTCCCTCTCTCTCTCTTTCTCTCTGCATGCAATTATAATGAGCTGGTTTTGAAAAGTATGCAGCAGTTTTTAAATCACTAGTAAACTGATATTGTGAGGACTATTATAAAATGTTGCTACAGAGCCAAAGAAGACATGGATTGAATACTGACCCTTTCAAAAGTGCTGCGGCAATAAAGAGCTCGTTGTATATGAAATTGATTGAATATTTGGATATTCAAACGTTAAATTATTTATAGCAAAAGAATTAAATTGACAAATTGTTGTAAAAATTGTGTAAAAAAATGGAAGAAGAAATGATTAAACAACTTTTTAATTCCACTTAATTTCACACGATGAAAATTTTATCAGCAGGCATATGATTAATTTTAATTCCACAATAAATTCCCATTAAGACTTAAACGAACATACGCAACGTGTAAGCTTTCATGTGTTTAAAGCATCAACAAAATGTACACACACAATTTAAATTTACTGAAATTGGAAAAATTGGTAGTTGGTGTCGAAAATTCCACAACTTCTTGAGCGTATATATTTTAGGAGTAATTCATAAGATATATTTTATGCTTATAAAAGATATTTTTTATATATTTGAAAAATTTCAAAAAATTTCAAAAAAAAAAAAAAAAAATTTTTCCCTGAAGAAACCACATAGAGAAAAATAGTGGAAGAAACAGACTTTTTTGTTGTCATAAAATGGATTTTTCTCTTTAAGATATTTACTATATTAAATAATTAATGAAATTTAAATTAAAATTACATGAATTTTATACAAAAATTATTTATATTCTGCACATCTATATAAAAGGTCCTGTCAAGCGATATCTGTTCCGTTCATATTTGTAGACGACAATATACTCAAAAGTGTACCACAAGAATACTAGTGGAGTGTTGATATTTCACTCAAGTTTTCAGTAGCACGAGAGCAATTAAAATCGTTCAAAAGCGGTTTGACAGCTGTTTTCTGTTTAGTAAAAGTTCGTTGTTCATAATTTAACGCCAGAACAACTTATGGGAATTTTCATTAAACCCATAATAAATTTGATGGCGATGCTCCTAGAGCACTTCCCCCATTTTACGCTCACCATAAACGACCTACTGAGCAAAACTCTTCCTGTTCTTATTGATCGATCTGCAACTAATTTTACTCCTCTCGATATAAAATAAAAAGGAAATGCGCGAATATCGTTCCTATGGCGGCAAGTATCGAAGAATTAAAATGGATAAAAGTATACAAAAAGAAATTATTATCATTAAATTTTTTTCACTTCACAAATCTATTGAAAACTACATGAATTTTGTGAAACGATTTCGTTGGAATTGTTTCATGGAATTTCATAGTTTCTTAAAAAATATTTCACAATATAAAATGTATCAAAATTTCGATCAGTATGCGGTAATTTAGCCCCTGTGCATTGACACTGTCAGATTTAATGTTGAACCCTTTAAAAACGTTAATAAAAATATTTAAATGACTGTAATTTCATTGAATCTATGAAATATGTTGTTGTTGCAATGAATATATAAACTAATGGGATACAAATTTTGTGATGTTATGTGAGTAGTTGTTAACCAAAAGAACTTGTATTTCAATGTACCAGTGAAATTATTTAATTAAATCAATGAAATGATTTTATCTTCAATCAATGAATTGATTTGTGTGTACCAACGAAATGTGTACATTGAACAGATGTCAATATTTTATTATATTGATTAATTGACTTCTTCGTTTTAATTAAATTGGGTCTGTAGGATATTTAAAGCCCTTCAAATTTTATATGAAGAACATGCTGACAGTATCTTTGTGTCAATGAAATTTTTTAATAGCATCAACGAAAGAATTTTATTTATTTGACGATGTTTTGTTTAAAGTAGTTTTAACGAAACTTGTTTAATTTATTTAACTCAACGTAAAATTATTTGAATTTCAATGAAATTTTTAATTGGATTAATGTCGAAATTCATACAATTGAAGAAGAATATTCTTTCAGTGTAGAACATAGAAAAATATAAAAATAGGTCAACAAAATTTGCGTTTCTTATTCCTTCTGAATTGAGTGGTTTTAAAACCACTCGAGAGTTTTTATGAGTATGATTAATATGGAATTTCGCTTTCACTATTATTATTATTATTATTATTATTATTATTATTATTATTATTATTATTATTATTATTATTATTATTATTATTATTATTACTATTATTATTATTATTATTATTATTATGTGATATGTTCATAAAATAAACAAATCACATACAATTTGAGCTTAGGCTTGAGCTACCAATGAAAATTGGAAAAATGTTCACATATACTTAAGTATAAAGTTCAAACCAAAAAAGTTTGACTTAATGTATAATGGAACAAAAAATTCAGAAAAATGGGACATGAAGAAAATAATCAAACGGTAACACGGGTATTAAAACAAAAACGTGTTAACATCAGCTTGATACAGTTCTCGGATTCTTTTCCACGATAAAATTTGTGTAAATACGAACTGTTATCACATTCAATTAAGCCAGAGTGGTGATAAACACAATATACACATGAGCACTGAAGATGAAAGTGTAGCGACTTTCGAAAACAGCTGTTCTGCTCTGCTGTGTAAGTTGAATAAAGCTGATGTTGACTTGTCTGTGTGCCTGGGAATACTTATCATCATATCTTTCTGAGATTTTAACTAAGTTAGAACAATTACAAAATTATTAATATAGCAAAATAAAATGTTCATAAAATAAACAAATCACATATTATTATTTTTGTTTTTTTAAGGAAAACTCCTGCTTTTATTGTCAACTTTTTTGAACTCCATCTTCTATCGCAATTTAATACACAACATATTAAAGAGTTCTTAGAATTTTGCAAGCATTTTTTTTAAATTAATACCTTTTTAATATTTTCCATAGCACTCCCTCCCTCCCCTCCCTGTAACTCGTTATAGAAATCGGTTTATTATATAGCAAATCGCATTTCCTAATTAGTTTTTACTTAATGTTTACTATTTCTCTTCTTTGTTATTTTTTGTTTAATTTTGTAAACTTTTATTAGCATTTTTTGTTTGTTAGTTTGTTGCAGTTGCCTGTGAAATTCTTGCAATTCATTGGCTTCGTTACTGCATTTATTTGCAACTTTTTGTTTCTTTTAACTCTATTTACCTGGATCTAGTAAAATTTTGTGGCAAATTTCAATTACATTTTCTCCCCATTTAATGGCAGCATTTGGTTAACATTCCTTTAGTCAATTTAGATAAAAAGAAGTTGAGAGAAAAAACATCTCAGTGTATGGTTGGTTGAGCTTGACGTTAACTATTCGATTAATATTGAACATTCCTTTCCTTAATTTTGTTTTAGTTCAAATTTCCTTTTGGTATTTACATTCTAGTAGAGCATTTCATACACACAAAGTAAAAAAAATATTGAAATTTTCGTATTTAATTTTGTTAGGCTAATTGTTCGAAAAGTATTTTTAGTTCAGAAATACATGGAAAATACTGCAAAGCACTGGCGGAAATACCAGCCAAAAAAATTTAATTTAAATTAAGACAATTTTTAAAAAGTCGAAGAGTTATAAAACTTTCAACTTTTCTTTCATAAATTCAAAAATATGCTTTTCTAACTTTAAAAATGATTTATTTTGAATTCTTTTGGCTAAAAGGAAGCTTCCCCCAAATATTTAGACATTTCTAAGATAATTGTTAAAAAGTCGACTTTTTGAAAAAAGAGGTACCCCTTATGAAATTTTCAATTTCAACTTTTCTTTCATAATTTCTTAAATATGCTTCTCTAACTTTGAAACTGATTTTTTTTGAATTCTTTTGGCTAAAAGGAAGCTTCCCCCAAATATTTAGACATTTCTAAGAAAATTTTTGAAAAGTCGACTTTTTTAACAAAGAGGTCGAAATTTTCAATTTCAACTTTTCTTTCACAAATTACTGATATATTTTGGACCCATTTAGCCAAAAGCAGGGTGGAACCAAGAATTTTCCATTTAATAAGAAAATTTTTAAAAATTCCTATATTTTGCAAAAAGATATCCCTCATGAAATATTGAAAATTATGGAAGAAGAAATTTACAAAATAGGGCATGAAGAAAATAATCAAATGGTAACACTGGCACTTAACAAAATCGGTTTGATACACTTCTCGTATTCATTTTTTTTTTATAATAAAATTGCCCCAGAGTGGCAAAGCAGTTTTGAGACAGCCAACATCTGATTTTTTGTTCTCTTTAGAGAGATTTTCGTCTCATTTGCACTAATTAACATCTACACATCAGAGAATTTTATAGAGCCACGGTCCTTCTGAAAAATTTCCCGTGGTTAACTACGTTGCCACTGCTTATATGAAGCCATAAGGAAGTGGTTTATAAAGCATTCTAAGACTTGTAGTTCATTGTGTTCCTTTTTGCGTTATTTAATAATTCTTAAATTTAAACTTTTTGTTATTTTGTTTTTTTTTGTATCTCTTGTCTTATGGAAAATCTTAACTTTTAGCTTTAGCCAGGTTAGTTGTTTCAGTTTCTATATTTATTTTTCGTGCTGGTTAAAGGTAGATTAAGTTTGAAATTAATGTTAGTTTTTAGTTTGCTGCCTCCGATCCCCCCCGCCACGCCACTTCTTTGTATTTGTTTAAGTGTTTCTTTTGCCATTTCTTGACTTGACTTGTTGTGTGTTTCTTTTTAAAAGTTTAAAGTGTGAAACATTATTTTTCGCAAAATCACAGCAAATATAAAAAAAAACATTGCGAAATTGGTTTTCAGCACTCTTTTTCTTTTATCACAGACTTGATTTAAGGCAAAGAGAATGTTTATTTTTGCAGTTTCTTTTTTATTCAAAGGAATTGTGTTACCGGATTTTTTGTAGAGGAATCGAAGTGGAATAATTGGGAAAGATGAGTAGCACGAATTATATAATAAAGCAAAAACTAGAAAACAAGTTTAGCAAATATTTGGCAAATTAATTAATTAACTATTTTGAAAACTAATTGGGAGTTTGAAAATTGTTTTTAATTAATTTTTTTATATCAAAAGTAAATGAAAATAACACGCTCTAGCGATTTGTCTGTTCCATAGAAAGACTGTGTTCAAGTATCCATTCACGCACACTAATTCAGCATACACATACATTCACATTTATTCCTTTAACCAGTTTGATTATGAGTGTTACGTGTTATTAATTTGGCTTTTATCCATTATTTTCTTTTTATTAAACTAAACCAAATATTAATAACCACCTTGAAGTTGTTGCTGCGAATCTGCTAACATTTTTATTTTGATTACAAATAATTACAGCAACAATTACAGCGCCAGTAATTTTTTCTATTTAAATAATTAAATGGGAATTTCTCAGGGCAAAATAAAAGGCATACAAATTGCAAATTAAAGGGGAAACCTTTCACTTTTGTGACCCTGTTTGTGAATATATCATTTACTTGACTTCCAATTATTATTACAATGGATTCCCAAAGTATGTAATTAACAGAAGAAGAAAAGGATGGTATTACAAAGAAATTGTTCATAGTAAAAGGATCGATAAATGATGCCACAACTTCCGTAGTAGAAACTTAATTAATACATTCAAACCCAAATTAAGGCAACAATAAGTTCAGTAACTTAAAGAAGGACATGCATTAAATATGTATTCGTATTCATAAATGATTGTTTAAGTTATTGAACAATTTATACTTCAAAGCAACTTGAAATTTAATAATGGTTTGTTAATAACACCGTTTATATGCGCAATTGAATTTTAAAAGAATGTTTTCGGGAGCATCTCCTTAAAAATATAATAAAAATAATATCAAAAATTAATAATATAAAAAATAGATTAAATTAAAAAATATATAAATACATCTGATTTATAACAGGCTAATAAAAAGAAATTTCATACTAAAACTTATTCGATAGCCCTCCTATAAATATTGTTTATATAAATTAGGCGGAAAAAAATCTTTATTTAAATAATATCTAAGTGATTAACTTTATGCAAACAGTTTTTATTCGAATTTTTTTATTCGAATTATATTAATTCATTTTTACTCAAATAATTTCTAAGCGATTAGGTTTATTCGAACAATTTTCATTAAAAAAATTTTGATTTCCATAATTTTGATTCGAATAATTTTTATTCGAATATTTCTTTTATAACAGCCTGCAAATTGAATAAAAACAACGTTCCCAGCCAGAGAATTAATTGTGCGGGATATATGAACTTCAATTTCAATACTTCGCTGTACAACGATTTGTCGTTTTAAACTTTTTGATTTTATTTGACGATCTTGGCGTAAAAGCCCATGAAATACAGCTCGTGCTACAGTTGAAACCAAACAACCATGATTTGTGTCACATTTCTTGCTGATTAGGCTTTTATTAGGGTCATCTGCAGGTTGTGTTGCAAAATGATTAAATAATTCTATTTGAAAAATCCGTATTCGAATAATTTTTGACACAATGCGTTTCAGCAGAAGAGTTCACTCCTTCAGTGACTGCCCAACTTTATTGGATACGAATAATTTGTAAGCCCAGTCTATTAACTTCTGTTTGTTTAAATAATTTTTATTCGTATAATTTTTGTTCAATCCACTTTCATTTGAATAATTTTTATTCGAATAACTTTTATTGGAAAAATTTTTGATCGATTAATTTTCATTCAAACAATTTCAATTCCAATAATTTTTATTACCAAATCCTGTTTCCAAATAACTTTTATTCGAATAGTTTTTGCCCGAGTAATTTTTATTCAAACAATTTTAATTCGAATGATTTTTATTGCAAAAGTCTTATTCCAAATAACTTTTATTCGAATAATTTTTGTTCAATTAACTTTCATTTGAATAATTTTTATTCATATAATTTTGATTCGAGTAATTTTTATTCGAACAATTTCTATTCGAATAATTTTTATTAGGAATATATTTTTCCGAATATTTTCATTCGAATAATTTTTGTCAATTAACTTTCATTTGCATAATTTTTATTCGAATAATTTCTGTTCAATTAATTTTTATTCGAAAAATTCCCATTCGAATAATTTTTATTAGAAATATCTTTTTTAGAATATCTATTTTTATTCGAATAATTTCTGTTCAATAACCTTTGATTTATATAATTGTTATTCGAATAGTTTTGGTTTGTTAAGTTCTTATTCGAACAATTTCTATTTAAATAATTTTTATTAGGAATATATTTTTCCGAATACTTTCATTCGAATAAATTTTATTCAATTAACTTTTATTTGAATAGTTTTTATTTGAATTACTTTTATTAGAAACATTTTTGTTCGAATAATTTTCGTTCAAATAACTTTCTTTTGAATTATTTTATTCGAAAAAATTTTGTTCGATTAGTTTGCATTCAAACAATTTCAATTGGAATACTTTTTATTACTAAAAAACTTAAATTCGAAAAATTTTTGTCAAATTAACTTTCATTTGAATAATTTTTATTCGAATAGTTTTGATTCGAGTAATTTTTATTTAAACAATTTTATTTCGAATGATTTTTATTGCAAAAGTCTTATTCCAAATAACTTTTATTCGAACAATTTTTGTTCAATTAACTTTCATTTGAATAATTTTTATTAAAATAGTTTTGATTCGAGTAATTTTTATTCGAACCATTTCTTTTCGAATAATTTTTATTAGGGATATATTTTTCCGAATACTTTCATTCGAATAAATTTTGTTCAATTAACTTTCATTTGAATAATTTTTATTCAAATAATTTCTATAGGAGCAATATTTATTAGAGACATTTTTATTCGAATATTTTTTGTTCGATTATTATTTATTTGAGTCTTTTTTTCAAATGATTTGTTTTATGAGGATCTGTAACTGCAGCAACGGCTAAATTTTACCAGTGAGAAATATTTTTGACACGAAAGTCTAGTTAAAATTCTGACTTTCAGCTTGTTTGCTAAAAGCCTCTATTAGAAGATATCAACCAATTTTTCTGTGTGTCCCTATGACTTTTATGTTAAATAGTTTACGGAAGGAAGGATAGTTTCCTTGGAATCGGATGATGTGAAAATAAGGAACAAATACAACCACACATTCGATTTTAATTGCCAGCTGTAGTGGAAAGCCAAATCGAAATCACAAAGTGTATGCTGCGATAAGGTAGCGTACTGCACGCTTCCCTAATCTGTGCAAGAATTGTACACAATATTTTAAATTCAGAGATGCATAAAATCTTGGCAAAATTAAGTTTCGCCACAAATCTTTGTTTAAAATGAGTTTCGTTTGCTAACAAGAGTTTCGGTGAATCCTTGACGTACATTTTTTATCAACATTTTCTTTCCACTCCTTGCAAAAGCATATTTTTTCAGGATTTTAACTTCTGTTATAGATTTTATTGTACATCTTTTTTGTTTCTTTAAAAAGAAATTGTTTACTGATATTGAAAAAAAACTTACTCCGAAAAAGTTATAACGTCTACTTGCGTCGAAAAAAAGTTTTCAAGAATAAAACTTTATTTGCTTTTGCAGTTGTTCAAACAATGGAAATATTTTGTTTTAGTTGGTCCAACAGGAACAATTGCTTACCTGAAAAGAAAACAAAAGAAAAGTTGATCAATATGAGTATTAATATTTCAAATAAAATATTTAATGCGCAGTATTGTGTGGCTTGTAATGAATGGGAGGCAAGTTCCCACAGCAGTCCGGAAACCGAAAATTATTAAATCAATTAAAATTAATTTATTTAATAGATTAAAAATCTAAACATTTTTACACGTTCATCTGATGTAATTTTGGTATATAACATACATAACAACAAAATAACAATTATTCTAGTACTTTGCATTGTAGCGTGCGTCACAATATATAATAATAATAATATTATTTTTTATACCATAAAGTAAGTATTTTTTTCAGCTGTATCATACATGAATTTTTAAAATTAAACATAAATTATTTTAGGATCTGACATTGTAACGTGCGTCACTAAATATTTTTGTATTTTTTATACTAAAAAAGATGTGTTTTTTCAACTAGGATAGTTTTATATAAATTTTTAAAAGTAAAATTATATTATTTTAGTATTTTGCATTGTAGCGTGCGTCACAGGAAATAATATTATTTTTTATACTGCAAAGAAAGTTTTTTTTCAACTGGATCATAGTTTTACATCAATTTTTAAAAGTAAAACTATATTATTTTAGTATTTTGCATTGTAGCGTGCGTCACGGAAAATTATATTATTTTTTATACTGCAAAGGAAGTATTTTCTCCAACTGGGTCATAGTTTTACATAAATTTTTAAAAGTAAAACTATATTATTTTAGTATTTTGCGTTGTAGCGTGCGTCACGGAAAATTATATTATTTTTTATACTGCAAAGGAAGTATTTTCTCCAACTGGGTCATAGTTTTACATAAATTTTTAAAAGTAAAACTATATTATTTTAGTATTTTGCGTTGTAGCGTGCGTCACGGAAAATAATATTATTTTTTGTACTGCAAAGGAAGTATTTTCTCCAACTGGGTCATAGTTTTACATAAATTTTTAAAAGTAAAACTATATTATTTTAGTATTTTGCGTTGTAGCGTGCGTCACGGAAAATAATATTATTTTTTATACTGCAAAGGAAGTATTTTCTCCAACTGGGTCATAGTTTTACATAAATTTTTAAAAGTAAAACTATATTATTTTAGTATTTTGCGTTGTAGCGTGCGTCACGGAAAATAATATTATTTTTTATACTGCAAAGGAAGTATTTTTTTCAACTGGGTCACAGTTTTACATCAATTTTTAAAACCAAATTTATATTATTTTAGCATTTTGCATTGTAGCGTGCGTCACGGAAAACTATATTGTTTTTTATCCTGCAAGGAATGTATTTTTTTTTAACTGGCCCAATAGTTATCCTATTCTTCAGTAAATATATATGTATATAGTGAATATACAAATTTAAAAAGTAAAGAAAATTTTAGTATTCTAAATTGTTGTTTTTTTAATATTAAATAAAACAAAGTGAATCTTACGCTTAAAAAGCTAAACGTATAACATAAGCATAACGAAGACATTAGAAATAAGAATGAAAAAAAATTATTTTAGTAGTTTGCATTGTACCGTGCGTCACAGAAAATACAATTTTTTTTATAAATAGCTTATTTTTGTTGTTGTTGATTTTTTGATATTAAATAAAACATATTGGATCTTTTGTTTAAGAGATCAGAACATGTAGAAAAAGCAAGACGTAATATTAGAACGACATGAAAAATATTTTGCATAATAAAATCTGTAACGTGCGTCACGATTTCAGTTTAGCTTAAAATTCAAGCAAAAATATTCGCCATTTTGTTAAGTCTTTATGTTTACTTCTCATCGGCAATTTTGTATTCTATAAAACAAACGAGCTTGCGAATTGGCAGCATTGAAGATAGGTTGATACACGGCGTGCGTCACAAGGGATAAAACCGATAAATATTTCTTCCCGCATATCAGTTACTTTGGAATATTCTTTTTTGCATTTTTCTATCAAACATTTAATTTTTTATACTTTTTTTAAATTCGCTAGAGATAATGGAAGCACGCTTTAAGCTTTTTTTTTGTAGCGTGCGTCACACATCTTTGTGATCAATGAGATTTTGTGTGCTTTCTTATAAAAAAATTTGGAAGATATTACAGTCATACTTCAATTTCGGTTTTTTGTAGCGTGCGTCACAAAATTTTTAAATCAATTCTTTCGCAATAACTGTTACAAGATTTATGATTATAAGAGCACTATTTAAAAGTACTCCTCGAAAAGTTTCGATTTTTGTTGAAAATCCCGCTAAATTTCCCCCTATTTAAAGAGGGGTCATGCACATCTTTCGCTCATTATCTAAGAAGCACTTTGATTTTATAAAAATTATTCAAAAACTTTTTGCTACAATTGCTGCTGCTTTTCTTTTTTCAAAACAAGCAAATAATATTGAAAAGTTTCCGTTGCAACAACTGTTACCAGTTAAATGTAATTAGAATGCAATTTTGAAAAGTTTTCAGCGCAAAACTAGATTCAGCGAAAAGTTCGTAGAAAAAGAGGGTGGGGAGCACAGCAACTAACCGACGTAAATTTGTTCATGTTCAAACAATTACAACTGTTTAGCTCATAAAAGTTTTACAAATATATTTTTTTGAAAAAAAAACAGACGCAATAAATAATAGAAAGACATTTTACATTTATTTCTGCGAGGGGGAGAGGAAAGAGGTGACTGGAAAACAAACGAAAGTTGTTAAGAACATTTCAAATATAAATTAACGTATTTGTTTTTATGTTTAATTGAACTGAAAATCTTAAATTTGTTTCGAAACTGAAGTGACTTGATTAAACATTTTGAAATTTCAAAATAATTTCGGACAAAATCAACAGTAACCGAATTGGACTTGTGAGACAACAATCGGCCGTATTATGATTGACGACGTCGACGTTACATCAACACGACAACAAAGAATTGTCACTTGTCCAGTCTTTGGAGATAGCAATTGACCTCTGGTAACATGTTTTATTAATATTATACGCCTTAGAGAATACCAAAAGGCTGTTAATATAAATGAATTATTGTCGAAAATTTAATGACAAGTGACAATTTTTTGATTTCGTGTTAATGTGACGCCGACATATAAATATTTGCGAATATAATTATTCAGATATAAAATCAGTCTATATATGTTGATATATCATATATCCAAAGGATATTTATAGCTGATTGTTATACTCTTAGCTGAATGGTTATATTCTTTGCTGAATAGTTATATTCTTAGCTGAATGGTTATTTTCTTACCTGAATGGTTATATTCTTAGCTGAATAGTTATATTCTTTGCTGAATTATCAATGTATCACCTAGCCGAGTGATCAAATTACGAATTCAGCTACCTGAATTTAATACTGATAGGCCGAATAATTATATTCCTGGATTTATCATCAATATATTCTATCGCATATCCAAAGGGTATTTATAGCTGAATAGTTATATTCTTTGCTGAATAGATATATTCTTTGCTGAATTGTTAATGATTTCACCAAGCTGAGTAGTCATATTACGAATTCAGAATACTAATTGGCTGAATAATTATATTCTTGGCTGTATCAATATATTTTAGCATTCTTTGCTGAGTTGTCAATGTATCGCTTAGTTGAGTGGTCAAATTACGAATTCAGCTAGCTGAATTTAATACTAATTGACTGAATAATTATATTCTTGGCTGTATCAATATATTTTATCATATATCCAAAGGATATTTTAGCTGAATTGCTATATTCTTTGCTAAATTATCAATGTATCACCTAGCTGATACGAATTCAGCTAGCTGAATTTAATACTTATTGGCTGAATAATTATATTCTTGGCTATATCAATATATTTTATCATTCATTGCTGAGTTGTCAACGTATCGCTTAGTTGAGTGGTCAAATTACGAATTCAGCTAGCTGAATTTAATACTAATTGGCTGAATAACTATATTCCTGGCTGTATCATCAATATATTTTATTTGGAAAATGGCAGATTAACAAAATTACATATTCAGGTAGCTGAGTAGGCCATTCATGGAACCAAATTGATGCTTTTCATGTATAAAATTATAACTATTCAATTATTATTATATCTTTTTAGCTCCAAATAGACTTATCTATCAGATATGCATCAGCATATGTTCAGCTAACTGAGTTGCCAAATTATAAATTTTTATTTACGTAACCAAATTTATTTTTATTTTTTTTTATCACGAAAAATATTGTAGATTAACTTTTAATGTTTCTGTACAATAAAAAAAATGTATGTTGCCGATTTCAATTAAGATTCTTAACGTTCTGCTTTTTATTAAAATATTTTTTCTTTCAAATAAAAATTTTACTATTTACTTTCTTTTATTAAAATGCATTTTTTTAAATCCATTTATTTCAGCAAATATTTCTTGTCAAAAGATAAAATTACATACAGTTTGTCAGGAAAATGTTTGGGCATAATAAGCCAACACAAAACTGGTGATGAAATATATTATTTGTTTCATTTTAATTTTGTTTATTTATTCTAAGAATTTATACCTTTACAGCAGCCTAAGGGAAAATATTTGACAACATTTTTATTTAAGCTGTTGAAATATTTCTTTTTGGAGAAACAGTAATAAAAATGGAATCAGGTCTTGCGAAATAAAAGAATAATTAAATTCATATGCACGTTTTACAATTGTCACATTTCCATTCACATGCGCGAGTTGTGTTTTGTTAGGTTGAGTGTGTGCGTGCGTGTACTTTGAAATTTTTTTCTATCTATTTTTTTATTTTATTTTTTTTTTGTTCCGTAAATGTCCTGTGTTTGTTATTCCTGTAGTATTCACACGAAGATTATTGTTGTTCATTTTGTTTCGTTGCCTTTTCATACGACTGACTGATGTTAAGGCATTATTTTCCCCTGCCTAAAGTTGTGTTGTGCTTAATTGTGTTTGTATTCGTGTGTGTGATATAGCCCAGCAAACACAATATTGCAAACTTTTTATATCATGCTGCTTTAAAACTTTCAAGTATCCACTTTAAAATTTTATAAAATTAGAGAATCATTCTGGTATAAAATGGAAAGCAATGAATTACAAATTGTTCTATTTCAAGCAACAAATTCTACCGGAAAATTATTTATTAAAGAGAACAGTTAAAAAAATTCTAAGAATTATTTTGCTGGCAACGCTGATGCAGCCAAGAGTGGTTACTGGGAGAGCAGCCTCTTACTCGTCTGTTTATTTGTGTAATTGCTTTGTTGTTGTTCTTATTTCTGTTCCGAAGTCTCATTAAATTGTAAGTATGGAGCGTATGCGTGCGTCTCTGTGTGTGTGGATTATTCTGTTATTATGTTGTTTTTGTGTTATTGCTCTGCTCATTGTTTTGTTTACAATAAACATATTAATTGTTATTTTAATGTGTGTACACATACGTGTAGCATACTTATAGGAACTTTACATGTGTATTGGTGGAAACATAAGAATGTAAATGAGTTTTATATCAATAAAGTAGAATGAGTGAGTCTTTATGTGAATGTGTGCATATATTTTTTAATGTCTTACATACACTTTTAATGGCCTGAACCCGGCATGAACATTTTGTTAGTTAATTTAATTACCGTTTTAAAATTTTTAATAAAAGTTTGTAATAATTAATCTGGGTCTTAATGACAGAATTAAGAAGCCTGAAAACTTTTTAACCTTTTTTTCTTCTGGTGTGAATAAATTGTTATCAGCAACAGAGAGTGTAGCCTGATAGTGAATATGGGTTTTTTTCTGTGGGAATTATTTCCATATTATTAGAATAACAAGAAAATTTGGGTTATATAATTTTAGGGAAATAAACTTTCCTTACACTTTGCATACATATACGAGGGGTGTTAAGAAATTAGTTGATTTTCACGAAATTTTCTACTAGATTATATAAGAAAAAAAAGTTATTCCAACTATAGTTTTGTCCGATATTAATTTAAGTTAAAATGCAGCTAAAAAAAGGTCCGATCCTTTATATTCCAAGTGGAGTTTATATGCTGGAGAGTCATTCGCCATTATTTTTAAATACTATTTACTCGACTATTGGACCTGTTAGTTACCCTCCAAGTTTGTGTTACCTGACATCTCTCCATTATTACTTTTGAGTTCAACAGACGCCATCAGTTCATTCTGATAAATAAGCAAAAGTTTTGACTTTAAACAGTAACATAATTGTTATTTGTATTATATGTCCGGGTATATTCCAAACAAAATGGGCCTAAAAATTGTTGCCTCGCAAGCCCTTCGTTTAACTTATTAATTGAAAAAATTTTGTTAGAATTTGCAAAATTTTTGGCAGCACCCTCCTTTTGGCAATTTTCAAAAGTAGAGATTTTGATTTGATTTATAAAAGAAAAAAAAAAACCGAAATGGCCGAGATCTATTTATTGATCTTTAAAACGAAAATGTTATTTTTAAATTTACAAAAAAAAAATGTTTTTGCTATTTTGATACTTTTGGGCTCAAGTTCAAATCCCCGAATTAATATATAATTTTTAATTTTGGGTTAAATTAAAGTTCTTAGCTTCGTTGAAGGTAGTTCTCCCCAAATATCCTTTTTTTTTGTTTTGGATCAAGGAATGACCCCTACATGTGCAGCGCATTGTGCCAGAATTAGAGAGAGAAGGGGACAGTGTTAAATGGGCTATTTTTTTTTACTTCGCCGGTGCGTTTTTTGCTGCAGGTACCGACGAAAGAGGGTGATGTATTCCGCACTTGTACTATTCTTTTGTCAACGAGGTTGTCCCACAACAATTAACACATTCTTGCACTAATTCAGGTTAGAAATATTTGACACCTTTTAATGAATGAGTGCGCATTCGAACTCGGGCTATTTTAGCCAAAAGCTAAACTCGTAGCAGTATTTTCTGCAATCCCCGAAGAAGTTTAGATATGCTGCTTTTGGGATGTCCTTGAACTCTCTCAGCGATTGGGTTTGTCATCTGCTCAATCGCGACGCAACGCCTTTCTTTCATGAGTCGTTTCGATTTGAGGCGTAGGCTCGCTTTTGGTTTTAGCAAAAAATAATTTTGCAATTTTTGTGTGCTTGAAATTCAACTGTCACACGCTTCATGTCCGAGCCAACCGATATGCTGAATAGCTCTACAACTTCTTTAATAATGATGCCAGTTCATTTTCTCAACATTGTCGTTGGCTGTTGATGTGTTGGGGCGTTCAGGTCGATTGCAACCCTTAAAATGTTCTCGTCTCTTTTTGAAAAATGTGCGAATTAATTGTAAACAATTTTTTTAACCACAGCAAAATGTTTTCTTTTCAATTTCGAATGTGTGATTAGACAGAACTTTTAGCAACATTTTAAATAATTTGATTTATCGACGATATATATAAATATTTATTTAATATACAAACACTATATTTCCCTTTTTAATTTCCGAATATTATCCCGTGAAACACAATAAGTTTGAGCAAATATTAACAGACTTTATTAAAAATAAGAAAAGAGAAAAAGATAAACGAAGCAAAGAGACTCATGAATGTTCACAACAACCCTCCCATTCATCTGCTGAATTTGCAAATATTATAAACGCAAAAAAAAATTAAATAAAAAAAAAAAATAAAAGCCATCAGCATCATCTTCCATCAGCAAAAGACCATAAAACTGATGATACTCTGACAGCCATGAATGTCGATGTTGATGGAAGCTCGTAGATATTTGAAATTTGAATAAGAAGACTGTAACTAAAAGATAAAGTGAAAATTATAATGCGCATCATAAAAATAATATATTAAACGCGTATTATTTTTACTATTATGAAGTAAGAAAGAGGAGCAGCAAATAAAAGAATTTAATTAAAAATATTTCCATCATCTCAAATTTCAGCAAAACTGGCAATTTTTTTTTTGTTGTTGTCTTATTTTCCATTTTTTGCATATAATTTTATTTGTTTTGCTGCTGGAGGAAAGCACAAGTATTTTAATGTTTAAATTTCTTTAGTTTATTATCCGGCGTGTTTGTCTGTCTGCCTGTTTGACTGTCGATTTATTTAATCATATTCAGTCGGGGATATTTTATTCTTGTTTTTTATTAAACTTCCTTTCCAAGGTCTCGTATACGCGCATACTCCTGCTACTGCTGGTGCTGCTGCTGCCTACCACCAGCATCTTGGAGCTTATCTTAGTGTTGTGGCAAAATTTTGCCCGTCAGCCTTAAGATGTTCATAATTTAGCTGTTGTTAATAATCGTATCTATTATAATAATTTAAGCATCATGCGAATAGTGGTGAATGGCAGAAAATGTGTGCACGACAACGTACCAGTAGTTTAAGCAAATTAGCAAGAGATAAGCTAAAGGATATTGCCAATTGCAATATGGCTTAAGCAAACAAATAGGGGAACCAAAGCAAGTTGTTTTAACAAGAAAAATAATAATAATTAAAAAGAAGGGAACATAGAAATTATCTGTTTAAATTCATTTTTATTTACAGTCGAAATTTGCTCTTGAGAGCATTTTACTCTCAATGTTTTTTAAATGTTTGAAATTTAACTTTTTTCTTTTAAATATTTTCAATTAAACTGTTTCAGAGTTTCTCTGTAATAATTTGTAATTAAGCTTTTATTAACTCTTTTATAAATTTCATAAACTTTGCCCAACATTTAAAATTCAATGGCAGTTTCCTCATTCTCCTCAGTCTCAATATCAATTTATAAACGAGTTAACTTTTCTATTGTTGTAAAAGAGAACAAAACAAATAACCAAATAAATATGCAGTAACTTTGTTCTCAATAGAGAAAAGAAAAACATTAAAAAAAAAAACACTTTAATAAAACAAAACAAAACATTCATTCAACATTCAAAAGCAGAAAACAACTAAAAGTTTCATCACACACACACACACATACACACACGCACACAACACTCATACACTTGCAAGTTGAGCAGCGGTGAAAATGTTACTTATTTCAATATTACCTTTAGGGGCTTTCCGAAAAAATTTATTGCCAAGAATGTAACAAAAATATAATTGTAAAATGTATTGGAGCAACTTTCAGAGTAGAAAATAAAATGGAATTCAACCGCAAAAATGTGTATTCGTATCGTTCATTTGGTTAACAATTTTAAATGAAAAGGAGAATTATACGAGTTTTGAAAAAAAGGAGGGGAAAAGGAGTAACAAAAGGAATGTTTAATTATTTTGAACAGAACTAATATTCAGACAATTATTGTAGATTATTTGCAGGGTTTTCTATAGTTGGCAATAGAGAGGAGAGGGAAGTTGGTGAAGTGCTGAGGAGTGGTTTAACTTTCGAAAACTCTGTCTCAACCAGAGACCGCAAATAACGATGATTTCAAATATGTAAACTAAAAATATCCAAGCAAAAGATATATAATCGTTGTTATATAGACTATATCTAGATGCTTTCATTTTGATTTCTTCCAGTTTAATTAAAAAACTTATTTATTATTGAAGAGTATAAAAGTAGTTTATCATTTTTAATTTGTTCCCTAGAAAATAAAAGTTATTCTTTTATTTTTATTTAGTTTTCACATAATAAAAGTTATTTGTTGATTTTTATTTCACGACCAGAAAATAAAAGTTATTTCTTGATTTTTATTTATTCCTCAGAAAATAAGTTATTTTTTGAGTTTTATTTACTTTTCAGATAATAATGTTGACTTTTATTTTTCGAGCAGAAAATAAAAGTTGTTTCTAGATTTTTATTTATTTCTCAGGAAATAAAAGCTACTTTTTGATTTTTATTTATTTCTGAAGAAATAAAAGTTATTTTTTGAATTTTATTTGCTTTTCACATAATAAAAGTTATTTGTTGACTTTTATTTTTCGAGCAGAAATAAAAATTATTCCTCGATTTTTATTTGTTCCTAAGAAAATAAAAAAGCAATTTTTTTCTTTTTATATATAGTTTTCAGATAATAAAAGTTATTTGTTGACTTTAATTTTTTCGAACAGAAAATAAAAATTATTCCCCGATTTTTAGCTGTTCCTCAGTAAATAAGAGTTATTTTTTGATTTCTATTTAGTTTGCAAATAAGAAAAATTATTTGTTGACTTTTATTTTTCGAGCGGAAAATAAAAGTTATTTCTTGATTTCTATTATACGATTAGAAAATAAAAGACATTTCTTTATTTTTAATTGTTTCCAAGGAAATAAAAGTTATTTCATGATTCTCATTTGTTCCAAAGGAAATAAAAGTTACTTTTTGACTTTTATTTATTCCTCAGACAACAAAAGTTATTTGTTGACTTTTACTTTTCGAGCAGAAAATAAAAGTTATTTCTTGATTTTTACTTATTTCGCGGGAAATAAAAGTTATTTTTTGAGTTTTATTATTTCATAAGAAAATATACGTGGTTTTGTGATTTTTATTTACTCCTCAGATAACAAAAAGTATTTGTTGACTTTTTTCGAGCAGAAAATAAAAGTTATTTGTTGATTTTTATTTTGCGATTAGAAAATATAAGATGTTTTTTTTAGTTTTTAATTATTTTTAAACATATAAAAGTTATTTCTTTATTTTCATTTATTCCAAAGGAAATAAAAGTTACTTTTTGACTTTTATTTGTTCCTCAGAAAAAAAGGTATTTCTTGCGTTTTTATTTTCCTAAAATTATTATTAACTAAATCGAATTAATCATCATATTCTGTACAAAACTTCTTATTGGATGAATGAAAATTTATTTAAATTCTGATGTATTTTTAAATTTAAAAATAATTGGTTTTCCAAGCGATTAAAATAAAAAGCGAATAATAACTTTTATTTTCTGATGACTATTGATAATCAACAAATAACTTTTATTTTCTGAGGAATAAATAAAAATTAATAAATAATAATTATTTTTCGATAAAAAATTACATTAAGACAAATCTTTCATTCACTGCACAAGTGAATGAAAAACGACCAATGACTGCACGAATGGCTTGTTCACTAGGCCGCTTCTTTTCATTGTAGAGTTCCAGGAACTTAATAAAAGGGGTATTCACACCGAGTCTGTTAATCCGGTAATTTGTTAGTTGGTAATTTGTTGAAACACTTTACTGTGAACACACTTTTTGTTCTATCTCAGTAGTGCGGTAACTTTTGCTACAAAACAGATGATTTAAATTTATTAAAAAGCAAAAATGCCTCGAGAAAGTGCAAAAACAAAAATAGTAAAAAATTTAATTGAAAATTCTTTTTTTTTTCTTTTTTTTTTATTCGTTTTTTGTTACCGAGTAACAAGAAAATTACCAAGCTTGTCAGACTGGTACTTTGTTACTCGGCAGTTCGATAATTTGTTAATTTTACAAAAACAAAATACACGTAAAAAACTATCGAATAACGACTAACGAATTAACAAGGCCGGTGTGAATCACCCTAATGAATTTTTTAAAAGTAAATTTTTATTATTTGGTAAATATTTAACGAATTCTAAGTCTAAGTTTAAAAAGTCGATTGTCTAAACAAAGAGATACGTGCCCCTTATGAAATTTTCAGTTTCAACTTTTCTTTCACAAATTCAAAAACATGCTTCTCTAACTTTCAAAATGATTTTTTTAATGCTATTTGGCAAAAATTTTGCCTTTTTTAATTTAATTTATTTAATTTAATTGAATTTTTTTTAAATATATCTTAGCTATTAAACTCTGAATATCGATTCTGCCGATTGCCTTTTCTTTAATAGACATAAAAGTTGCATTTTGATTGTCTTTCATGTCTTAATTTTACTACAATAATTCTTCTTGATCAAGTAAATTTCGTTAATTAGTTTCTGAATTTAATTTTAATTTGCTATGACCTGCACAACCAGTCGTCAAGTGCCTGAAGTGATGAATTTAATTATCATCATCATCAAAGCTCTTACTCACCTTTTGTGAAATAAAAATCAAATAATTTTCAACTGCAGACGTTTCAACAGAATTTACAACAAATTCAAAGATATAATTAAGCTAATAAATAGAACATGCATGAGGCTTGCGAGGGCAAACTTATGCGCTAAACAATCAAAGGAGAAGTGAGTAAAATCATTAATTGCAATTCGGTGATACTAATTTTGAATATAATTAAAGGCAGAGAATATTAAATTTATTTTACAAATTTTAAAGGGTTGCATGTTTTGTTAATTGAAAAATACTTTTTAAAAACTTCTTTCATGTTGTTGTTATTATTATTATCATTGTTATTATTATTATTGTTATTATTATTATTATTATTTTTATTTCATATGCAAGCAAAAACAACTTCTGCTAAAATTATAGGAATCAATATTAATCATACGCTCCAGCTATTTGCGAAAAGAAAAACTGTTGTATATTTTAAGGAGATTTAAAAAATTGCCAGCAAAGATCTATTAAAAATAAATAGTTAGAAAATTAATATAATAGATTTTTCAAACAGCGTTTATTCCCCAACAATTATTTATGAGTTCTTTTTTGTTTTCCTCCAAGACAACTTTAACTTTTCAACTTTAAATATAATTTGATTACCAGCACGCTTGATACTTACAAGCAGTTGTAAAGTAACTTTAAAACAAAACAACAACAAAAAATCTAATACACAACGCGTAACATATTTTTCAAATTGCTGATGAGGAAAAAGCAAACCAAAAGTGTCTCGAACACAATTTTACACAGAGAAATCCATAAAAAGGAAATTCATGGAAAGTTTCGAGGCAACAGATGCGTGTAGAAAGCAAAACATGTATCGTCTAAAATTTATTTATTATTTTCACAGCAATTTCATTTAATATTATTGCTTGCACGCCCAGATATATGCTGCACTAAATAAAATAATTTAAAAAATGTATACATACAGCATACTTTAAGGTGCTGCCGAATAATATTTGAAAATACGCAGCTAATAAAAGTTGATTTTATGTCTACGTTAAAGCGTAAATGAAGTGTGAAATTACAAAATATGGTAAGTGAAAAAGGGAAAAGCCATTAAATCAAATTAATTTTCATAACAAAATTTTAGAAGTGTACATGAATGTGAGCGCATGTTTTTTTAAGGTAAATTTATTTTATTTATTTCAAATCACTGGACATTCTGGAAGTTTTTCTTCATTTTCAAATTTGCTTAAGGTTTTCCTATGAAATAATTTCATTTTTCCAATTCTTGTCCGGTGCATTGACTCAATGTTTTGCTCCCTTCACCAAATTTACTTCAGTTTGATTTCAGCTGCAACTGAAAAACCTTTTAATAGCGTTTCAGTTTTAGGAGCTCAACAATTTGAAAACCATTTCACATGCAGATAGTCCTTTTTCATTTTCCTCTTAAGTGCCCTCCCCATTCGATTTACTTTTCTTCTTTTCGTTCCTTTCCATACAATATTGAAGTTGTATTTCGCTGGTTTTTCACGTGCTGCTTTTTTTCTTTCTTTTGTACACAAAATAAAACAATACGCTTCAATTGAAGCACATACCTGTTTTGTATGGAAATTAAAGGAAAACAAGCGCAAAAAAATGAATGTGAAAGAGAATGAATTGGAAAAAAGTTAATGAATTTGCTTGATTGGAATTTTATGAGTGTCATTTGGTTATAGTTTGTTTGTATTTTGTATGCTGTTCTTTTCTTTTTTGGTGCACAATATTCCTTTTAGCCCTTCTGAAATGATCAGCTTTGAAATGTGGAAACAAAAAAATAAATATCAAAGGACAATGAGTTGTAATAAAATAACGATTAAGAAAAGGTTATTTAAAGGTGAACAATTTGAAGGGAATGGCGAGATATTAGCGGAAGGTAAAATGTAGAAGAAAAAAAATGAATTTAAAAGTGCTGCAGGAAATTTTCAAATTTATTTAGAACTTCACTGTTACAATAATTTTTAAAAGGATTTTAAATACTCCTTGAGAGTAGTAATTCTCTAGAGTAAAAAAGTTATAGGTTGAGAAGTTTTTTTACTTGGCAAACAAAAAGCATTCAGACATAAAATTTTTGAACAAAATTAATATAAGAAACAAATTAATATAAGAAACAAAATAAGACATCGTCATATTAAAATTAATCCCAAAAAATTAATCGAACAAAATATTATTAAAATAAGAACAGGTTCATTAAAAATTATTTAAAGAAATTTATTCGTATTAAAATTATTCGAATAAAAACTATTTAAAAAACATTAATCGAATTATTGTTATTCAAATTTTAATTATCAATATAAAAGTTGATCAAATAAAAATTATTCGAATAAATAATATTCGAATAACGATTATCCGACTAAAAATTTTAAAAGAAAACCTATTAGACTCTATATAATGCGAAGAAAAACTGCTAGAAAATATATTATTCAATAAAAATTGCTAATAAATATTATTCGTAAAAAGCTACACGACCAGAATTATAAAAATAAAAATTTATTCGACTAGAATTTAATAGAACAAAAATTATACGAACAAAACTTTTAGGTTTTGAGTTATTTAAATAAAATTTCTTTCTACAAAATAAATGTTATTATCCCAGCAAATATTTCTGAATAAAAGTTATTTTAGATTTTGGAGATTGAAAACTAATCAAATTAGATTTAATCGAATATATTTAATGAAAATTGTTCATATAAGAAATATTCGGCTAACAAAAGTGGTTCGAAATTAAGTTATTTGAAAAGAAATTCAAGAAACATTAATCGAAACAATATTATTCAAAATAAAAATTGCTCAAATAGAAATTATTCGAATCTACAACTATTTGAAGAAACATTAATCGAATAACTAACATTTTAATAAAAATTGGTCATATATAAAAACTTTTAATATAAAAATTAGTCAACTTAAAATTATTTAAACGAAAATTATTCAAATAAAAGATTTTCGAGGACAATAATATTCGACTAAAAATTATGCGAATAAAAACTGCTGGAAAAAATATAACGATATGAAAATTGGTAATAAATATTATTCGTGAAATGTTACTCAACCAGAATTATACGAATAAAGAAACTCATCCAAATAGAATTTAATCGATTAAAGATAGTTCGAATAAAATTCTTCGGTTACAAATTATTTAATTAAAATTTATTTTCATTTTAGTTTCTTCTTTAAAATTATTTTTTTTAACGAATCAAATATTATCGAATAAAAGCTATTTAAGATTTTTAATAGCAAAATCTATTGAAATTGAATTTAATCGAATAGAAGTCATTGTAATAAAGCACAATTAAAATAAAATTATTCAATTATAGATTATTCTAAGAAAAATTGTTTAATGGAAAACTACTTGGATTTTTGAGAGCAAAATCTATTCAAACTGAATTTAATCGAATATAAATCATTTTAGTAAAACCCAATTCAAATAAAATTTTTCAATTAAACATTATTTTAAGAAAAATTATTTAATCGAAAATTACTTGAATGAAAATAATTTTTAGTGAAAGTTACTTCTTCGATAATATATTAAACGAATTAAATTGATGGTATTATATATCATTAATATATATTATTCGACTATTAATTATTTGCATGTAAATCATTTAAAGAAAAATTTATTCAACAAAAATTATTCAAGCAAAAACTGTTTGAAAAAAGTTACTGGTGTAGATGTTATTTAAATAAAAGTTCTTATTTCCAACAAACTTATTCGAATAAATTTGAAATTAATAAATATTAAAAATTTTTAATATTAATTATGTGCTGATTCCTTGAATAAATATTATTTGACTATAAAAAATGTAAAGGTGTTTTATTTGAGGAAGAATTATTTATATGGAAATTATTCTAAATATTTTATTCGAATAAAAGTTATTAAGAAAAAGTATTTTTTTTTTCTACATAAAAATTAATGAAATAAAAATGATTCGAATAAAACTTGTTCTAATATTTCAATAAAATTATAAACAAAAACTATTTCAATAAAAATTTATTTCTACAAAAGCTATTTAATGCCGATTTCTTTTCTAGAAAAAAATGCAGCATTTCTTGCACTTTTTTTTATAGAAAATGCGACATTCTGTCATTTGGAAATAAACAATTACCCAGGAATCAATTCAACATTCCTTGTGAACAACAATTTCCAAATTGCCATTTTTAGGAAAGAAGTGAAAAAATGCTACATGTTTTTTTCAGAAAAGAAAACGCCATAAGTAAAATGTACTAAAATATTATAAGAGAAAAGTTTATGGCATGAGAACTGTTTTAGTTTTTATTTCGATTAAAAATTAATCGAAAATATACTGAAAATATTCGATTATATATAGAGTAACTATTTTTCCATTATAAAATATTTGAATAAAAATCATTTGATTAAAGTTGATTTCTTTTCTAGAAAAAAGTGAAAAATTTTTTACACTTTTTACCACAAAATGACAACATTCTAAATATTTGATATTAAGGAATTTATTAGAAATTAATGCAACATCACTTACGAAAGAAAATTGCTGTTTCAAAACTCCTCCAAACTTCCACTATTTGCAAAACAAGTGAGAAAATGTTACAGGTTTTCCAGAGAAAAAAACGCTATAAGTGAAGTTTTTCCGAAGAATTTTTTTAATACAAATTATTTGAGTGAAAGTTATTTTACTTAAACATTTCTACAAACTCCAGAGCCATATTAAGAAATTTGGATATATTGAACAAAGACCTGCTTGGCCTCAAGCAACTCGAAGCACAAGTCAAGGCCTACTTTGAGTCTTCACAGTACCTCTGAAGTGAAGCGCGGTTTAAAGTAGAAAATAAAATTCTATTTGCAAACAGTTTTCATTTAAAACATGGATTTCCTCTCACTTGCATTACCATCACAATATTTATAACGCCTTAAAATATGCTTCAGTTTTTATTACATTAGACACATGCATTTCCCAAAAGTCGCATATTTGACCTTCGCTTCTGGCAGTGATTTCCGTTTAATGTTTTTTAAGGTCTTCAGCTGAATGTTAAGGGAAAAAAGAGAGAGAGAGAGCAGTTGCATATTAAACTACAGTTTAACTACCTGAATGCACGTAATAGCATCATTGTTTTAAAACAAAAACAAAACAACTGGCGCCAAAAGAGCACACAAATTGATACGTGCCTTTGCATTTCCAAAAATTCATTTATTTGGAAAAGAAACCAACCAGCTGAGTGTCGGCATAGATGTTGCTTTGCTGTGCACACAAAACTACGAGTATCATCATGATATATTTCACAAGTTGGTATGTTCAGCAAAACATTTCCAAATCAACAAACGGAAAACAAAAACAAAAAAAAACATCTCACTTGGGAGCACGACGTAGGATGGCATCTTGAAGAAATTGCCAGCTGCCGCCGGAGTTCTAAGTGCAGCAAACGTTTAGTGCCTTTTACCAAGTGCAAACTTGTGATGCATGTATGCACTCTTGTATGTGTGTGTGTGTGTGTGTGTGAGTACTCTAACATAAATAGTATCAATTTTAAATTGTATGAAATGTATATGAACATGCCTTCTCGCATGGCTCATGTTGCATTATAAGTGAAACGAAATTGTATTAAACATGCCACACATTCAATGGCAAATAAATAGATTTCTTTTTTATTTTCAATTTTATCTTTTTCCTCTAAAGATTTCAGCAAAATTCTACAGTAAATCATACCGGAAAAAATCCAATTGCAATTTAGCCAAAGTGCACAGAGTACGACAGAAAGAGAGAGAGAGAGAGAGAGAGAGAGGGAGAGAACTTTCCAACTGGCCATTTGTTGGCTGAACATGTGTAAATTGAATTTAATTGTCTAGAGCTGCAAGCGAAACGAATTGCAAATATAATTTCAAAACAAAATTTTGACAAAAAGAATGTGTAAAAGTTACTAATTAAAATTTATTAAGCTCCCCTAAGTATGCTTTATATATTTAAATTAGTACTTATGTGGTATAAACAGGATTACGAAAGTTTAAAAATATCTTTTTATGTTGTAAAAAAATTTAAAATTATTTTCGTTTCAATAACAATTGATTCCAGTTGAAATCGTTTTAATAAGAAATATATTTTATTTTATAAGTTCAATTATTCGCTTCTTCTTTTCAAGTTTAATAATTTCTTAAAAATATAATGAAGGAATGTTAAATAATTAAGATAATCATTTTTAAACTTCCTTTGATTTTTATTTACTCTTCAAAAATACCATGAATATAGCTTAACCTCCTAAAAGTATGCTGTGTATTTTCATTTAATTAAAACAACTGAATATTTTTCACTTGTTTGTTCATTAATATTTCTAATACCTTTTAGTATTTTTAAATAAACGCAAACAACTTAATATTATTATTGTTTCTGACAGCTGGCATAATAAAACTAGCAAAATGCTATTTAAAAAATGTTTTCCTTTGCCTGGAAAAGATACACAAGCAACCACAACAACAAGAACCCTCTCAACAATCAAACTCAATGATTGTCGACAATAAAACGTAACGATTATTTTATGAGTTTATCTTTTCTTTATACTCTGAAATTCCAGCTACTGCTAACGCTCCTCCGAAGTCGTGTTGAAATGCCTTTGGAAAAGATCTGGCAGTAAACTGCTCATCATTATAAACAGTTGAGCAGACAGGTTTGGTGGCAAAGAACTGCTTTTCCTTGGCATAGTTGAATAACAACAAAAAAAAACATTAAAAAGAAAAAGGGAGGCTACTTGGAAAATATGTATGAACTGTTGTGTGTGTGTTTCTCTTTTTTGTTCAAGCCGAAAAAAACTAAAGGTTGTAAATATTTAATAGCATCATTTTTGGCGGAAAGGCAAGCAAATTGAAAATTCTGGGGGGAAAACACTTAAAAGGAAAAGTATTTGATAAAGAAAACTTTACCGGATTTTAGCTGTTGTACACATTGAAATCTAAAGTTAAGATAGTGTAATAGGACATTTGTAATTTTAAAAGTGAAGCCTATCTTAGGGCATCATACCTCCATTTCAATTTACCCCTAGGGTCGTTACTACAAATTAACAATACAGTTTCAGCGGAGACGATAAAGTGAACGTTCAACTTTTTTCATTATTGAAACTGTCTGATGAAATGATATATAACATTTGTACACCGTTAGACTGCTTCTAGGCGCATCTTTAGTGAAGGTTCTTCACTATACATCTAGAAAAAAAGTTTAATTGTGCTCCTAAGAACAAGCCATGATATTTATTATATACCTCCCACAAATATGCCATGATATTTATTATATACGTCATACAAATATGCCATAATATTTATTATACGCCTCTAATATTTGTGTGTTTGTGGCATTTTCTATTATACATATAATACTTCAAATATATAAATATATGATAATGTAACAGGTAACGATTTTGGTTTGGAACAACTTCCCCGTTAAATACAGTTCAATATTTTTTTTGCACAGTGGCGTTACCAGACCAACCACTACTTTTAGGCACTTCTTGTGTGCACTTTGACTACAAAATTCTATTAAAGAAATATGTTTGTTTCTGCTTTTAAAACTGTGACATACAATTCACGTGTTTGTGACAACTTTAATGGTACAAATCTTCGGTTAAAATTATAAGTAAGTTCATCCACCCTTTAGGTTATAGTTCACTTTTGGGCTGAAATAGACTTATAATCAAGCAGAATTAGCCTGCCCACTGAAATCTATAATTAATACCACGTGGTTATAGTGCTGCTGAAAATATTTCTTTAACATACGAGGTCTGTTCAGAACATAAGGAGAATTTTTATTTTGCTTCAAATATATTTATTTGTTCAACAATTTCTATCTTTTTCCAATCGGGCATAAAAGAAAGCCGCCTCTTTTTTAATGAGTAGGACCAGTGCTCAAGGGCCGACTTGGAAAAGGAGGGGGAGGTTTAAAAGGACAGATGAAGCCAGATTAGAAGGTGGAAAATTTGTGCTATTTTTTATTTCGCCATTGAATTTTTTTTCGCTACAGAGACCGACGAAATAAAATCACTTATAGTTCTCGAAGAAAGTTCGAATCACTTTTCAGGAATTTGTGTTTCATTTTCATTTTGAATCGCAGTGTTTTGTGTGGAAAGCTAAAAAGTTCAATTCCGTATTGTGCCGCACTACAGTTCCCGAATCGTATGGAGAGTTTGCAATAGATTAAAGAAGATTTCAAAATGTTTCTTTAATGCAGTACAAACTCGTGAAGCGTTTCGAAAAGGCCGTTATGCACGACAATTTTTTATAATTTTTGAAGAATATTTTTTTTTAATTTTAAAGAATATTCCATATGCTTTAAGATTTTGCTTCCAAAAATTTAATTTTTTTATATTTTTTATTTTCTTGCATTTGCAGAAATCATTTTATTTTATTGCAACAATTTGTAAAGTGGCATCTGGGATTTGTGTGAATTTCGGTCTCAGCATCTGTCTTATTAAGAAGTTTGTTGTGTGAAGAATTTTATAACAAAACCAATTGCCTGTAAATTAAATTAATTTCAAATAATAAAATATCTTAGCGAACGCAAAACTTTATTGTTATTTATTTTTGGCTTTAAAAATTTAAGTGGCTGGATGTGTTTTTTAAGTAGCTGTTTTATGTTAACAACGCTGCTTTTATTTCCTATAAGAGATTTTGTTAATAAATTTTAAATTCCATCATATTTATGTTGTTAACGGGCTCCGGAAATTATGCTATAAATTTTAAATGAGTCTTGCTTTTCATTTCCATTATGGCCAAGTCATGATGATGACGAATTTAATTTTGATGGAGGAAAATGTTAGCTAAAATATTATAACAGCAACAAAAACATTATGGAGTAATAATTCAAAAGATCTTTTGTTTTAAAGCCATATTGATGCCTTAAAGTAGGCAATACTTTATACTAGTTAAAGTGAAAATAATAAATTTATGTAGAAACCATTATATTAATAAATTTAAGCATTTCATTAAAAATTACTTCTATTATTTAGATGGCATTAATTTTCAATATATTTTCCCTAACAGCTTATGCTGGCTATTTTCATGAACAATTTAATATGTCAAGCATACTTTTAGGCGTTAGAGTTTAACTTCTCAAACGTTTGTTTTCTTTAAATAAACTTTCCTTTATAAAGTATTTTTGTGAACTATTATAGAATTTAAGGCTTTTCAGTTTCTCATTTCCCTTAGCAATTTAAAACAATTTAAGTTTGTTAAACTTTCTTTTTTTTTTCATTAAATTGGTCTTTTATTTTTGCCCTCAAAACTATTAAACAATTTCTCGTAAAAGTTTGTTCTCGTATCTTTCTTCCTTTATTTTTTTTTTTACTTTCTTTATTGTGCCAGCATTTAAAGGCCATAAATTTAATTTCGTCTTCATTTCTATAAATCTTAATATTTCGTGTGCTTATATCTGTAGCCTCTACTGCAGTTGTGGTGTTTATTAAGAATGTATTTTTTATATGTGGCCGCTACTGCATTCTTGTTTTATGAGTTTACACATCCCCTTCTTTTTTATTTCGCTTTATTTTTTTCTTTTTTTGTGATAACACTCTCAAATATGCTTGTACTTGCTGCAAGCGAAATATTACAAAATAGGAGAAAAACATTTCTTTTTTGTTTTTTGGGTACATTTGCAGCAAAGAAAAAGAGGAAGAGAAAAAAGGATTTGACAATATAGTACTGCTGGTCCTTTTTTTACAACTGTGCCCATGTGTAGAACGATTGTATATGGAGTCAATAATGATGGCGATGATGATAATGATGATGATGATGATGATAATGATGATGATGATGATGCCGATGCCACTGCCACTCTGCTAACGTGCTACACGTTTCAAACAGATTTCAGTAGTCATAAACAATTTTAATCTTTATTTTTATACGAGCTGGCATATACATGAAATAGTAGAATAACAAATCTTGGTTAAATATTAATTTTGAACTCAAAAACCATGATAATTTCTTTATATAAGAATTGAAATTAAGGCAGGGAAATGCAGCAACTTTTAAAGGATTCCCACATGTATTTAAAACCACAGGAGGTGGTCATAAATAATCACCAACGCTGGTAGGATATATTTGTTGGTCCTCAAATAAAACTATAACAGAAGCACAATGCAGAAATTGGTTCGAGGGATTGTAAAATTCCCGCACACAGAAAATATTTATTACCGTTTCAGCAGAAATCTTTTACATGTTAAATATAAAATAAAAGTTATTTCAAGTGGGAGTATGGGGCAATCTCCTCTTCTCCGAATTCGTTAGTACTCCTGCGTGCAATAAAATCCAGTCCAAGAGCCTTCTTCATAAAAACATATTTACTGTCACTTTAGAGCAGGACATTGTAAACATCCTTCCAATTTTTTTGTTTTATTTATGAAATTTTAGTTGGTTCCGGGTGGAGAACATGTTCTTGTGTTGGAAGAAAATATTCCAATTTGTTTACAATTACAATTTTTATTACATTATTAAATTACAAATTTTATTTGCCAAAAGATTGATGTAAACAAAAGTTGATTAATTGATTAAAAAATTGTTCGATTAAAAAATTATTCGATAAAATATAATATTCGATTAAAAATATTTTTCATTTAAAAAATTGATGGCGTAATTAATCGAATGATTAAATTGCTTAGAACCCTCGTTCATTGAATACACTATAACGACCAACAGTAACACTTTTGCGCCTAAAAGATGCCAGCAATATTTCTTAAAGTCTTATTTTTCTTTATGACAATTATTTTAATTAATTTATTTATATAATTTTTATCTCAGTAGTCCCATCAAGTGTATTTTGTACAATATTTCTGGCATCGGTACTTAATTAATCATAATTTAGGCATTTTACATAAAGTGAAATACTTGTTGCACCGTTTTAGGCGAACTATTTATACAAACTATTTTCTTAAACGTAGATACAATTATAAATTTTATAATTTTCTTAAGCTCGCTGTTGTTGCAATATAAAAAACTAAATTTTCTTTTTTGATATCATTTAAAACTGAGAAAATTTCTTCACAAAATAATATCTCTGATTAAATGTTTGCCCAAAAATATGTTTGGTAATGCGGTGCAAATAATTATTATTAGATTATTGAGTGGACGTCTACCAAAAACGCAATGACCTACTTTAAGGTCATTGCGAAGTCAAAAATTTGGTGGCGTCATACCAAAATCATTCAATTGATACGCCAGTTATAATAAAATGAATGAGGTACTCTTCTCGAATATCAAAAATTTTTAAATTTATTTTTAATTTTTTTTTAACAGCGAACCATAATACAAAATAAATCTTTATCTTTGTTATTGTTTTAATTGCAACATTCATATATTTACTTTATATACATGCACGTACAAAAATGTCGCCCTTTTGTCGTCTATTTTCAGGCGCCTTTAAATGCCCTTTTCATGTTTTCATTTCATACACTTCAAATGGAATATTTTATCATCATTTTGTTAATATTTAAAATCTATTGTATCTCGTACTCTATCATAACACAATTTATGCTGTACTGAGCACAGTTTCTGCTGTTATTTATTTAAATATATATTTTGTTAGCCTTAATGCATTCTTTGAAATATTTATGACTTTATTTATGCAAAAACATTTCTATTTTAAACATGTCGCAAAAAAAAACTATTCAAATTTCGCATGTATAGTAAAAAATATAAAAAATTCATATATTATTTAAGTACACTTTTAAGCACGACAACAAAAAAGAGCTGCCCAAAAATATCTGCTATAATTTTAGTTTTTTTTTTAATACACTCAGAAAAAGAGTGATGACACAAAGCAACAATGATTTAATATAAAATGAAATTGTTTATTTATTATGGAAGCTTCAATAAGGACTGCGAAAATTTTATATAAAAATTGTTGCCAAAATGGGACTTTATAGTTTATGAAATAAATAAAAAAACACTGGCACTGTCAGCAACACTATAAAGAAAATGCCATAAAATCTGCAAATAATTCTTTAAACAAAAGCTGACAGATTTTGCGATAGAAAAAAAAAGAAAATATCAGGATAAAACGTAAATGAAGATAAAAAGGATTTATTAGCGTTACCAAAAAGTATGCAGTAGTTTTCGTTATGATTTACCTTGAATTTCTGGAATAAGTCTAAATAAAACTTTAAAAGCTGATGATGATTCTTTAAAGTAATTAAACGAAAAAGAAAACACTGTAAATAAATAATTGAAACTGTTGATAAATTTAGTACGAAATAAAATATACCACCGTTTGGTATTTAAGGTGAAATAATATTTTAGAAGAAATAAAAGTAATATTTTAGAAGAAATAAAATTAAAAATTACCAACTGTAATCTAAAATATATGTGTGCGGAGAGTGCTGTTTTCGAAGGCCGCAGCAGCCTATTACTAGCGTTCGTATGTATTTCGTGTAAAACTCATGTCATACAAAACAATATAAGTGCTCGACTGCAACATAACTTGTCAGCGTTGCCGCCACAAAAAAAAAATTCTAAACAAGATATGAAGAAATAGCTATAAATTTGTATTAGAAATAATCGATATGACTACACTGGCAGCAGGAAAAGTGGTCCAGAAACGCCACAAACATATTACTACTATTGTATATTGCCAACAGCTTTTTACCGCCTTTTATGTAGCGACGAAAAATCCCTCTTTTTGTTACATGATGTTTAATTAATTGAAACAGGTACTTTTGAAAAAAGGTACTTGAAAAGAATCATACTTGTGGCAAAAGAGTCTTTTTACAGAGGATACATTTTGAGCGCTGCCTCCGATTAATGGGCCGAAAAAAATACTTTTGCAAAAAGGTACTTTCAAAGAAACATACTTATGGCACAAGAGTTATTTTTTTACAGAGGATACTTTTTTGAGTACTGCCCCCATTAATTAATTGAAAAAAAAGTACTTCTGCAAAAAGGTACTTTAAAGGAGATATACTCATGTCAAAAGCTACTTTTCTGAGTACTGTCGCGTAGCAGTTGCTATTCGTTTTCATTAAAAATTTATATCGTCCAAGACCAACACACTTTTATGAAATATTTTTGCCTTTTTTACATTCTTTTTTTTTCCACTGAAAATATTTTAAAAGAAATGACTTGAAAGTAAAAATATAAAAACTTCTCTTTTTAATACTTTTGATTGCGTTTCCACTTTTTTCATTTTGCTTTCTTTAAATTTTTAAGTCTATTTTATTTTCATTTACAACAAAAAACTAATTGTACAAGATAAGTTACACACCATTTAACCATAAAAACTTTTCCCATTTCTTTTGTTGTTTTTTTCTTGTAGCGAAATATCCAATTCGCTGGCATACCAGCCTTAAACTATTTGATTTTCTTAACTCATTTTCATTATATGAGTGTTTATTTAAAATTGCTGGAAAGGTAATTGAACTTATTTTTTTATGGATATTTGAAACAAAATTCCATCATGAATTTTAAGTTTGAAAAAAAATTTATTTTTCACTTGGGTTGGGATTGTATTTTAGTTAAGCATTAAAATATATAAGAGAAACAAAAATTTAAATTACTTATGGTTACGCACGTATTAAAAACATCGTCATTATCATCATCATCATCATCATCATCATCATCATTATTATTTACCCAGTAGTCATTATACAGGAAAATGATAAAATTAGCTGCTCACCAGTTTCCCAATGGTGCGAAGCGTAAAAGTTTTTGTTTTGGTGGCTGCAGCCGACCATTAAGCATTGTTGTTGTTGTTGTTGCTATTGTTGTTTCTAACGTTAATCACTTGTGGGGTTTTAGTACATTTTACTTCGGTTTTTTAATTCATTTTTTGTTTGTTTTTATTCTTCCTGCAGAGGTTGGAAGGATTTTAAAATTTAGACACTTTTCTTGCTGCTAAAGAATTTCAGCATTAAAAAATTTACATAAAATTGTTTGTAAATCGTTTATTGGCTCATTGATTTGAGAAAAACAGATGTATTGTAAAATATCTTCGAATAATTATATTTGCATTTTTAGTGCCCGTCTTTTGGGCATAAGTAAATGTTTTTTTGAAAAAAAGAGACAGTGAACAGAAAATTAAAGCACGTTTTTAGGCGGTTGCACTAAAAATGTTTTGAATCTTGCACGGAAAATAATTAAGCAAAAGTATTTGTACCAAAACCCAACTGAATAGTTAATATATTTTGCACGAAAACCATTCAAAAAACGTGTTCATTTTTTAATCGAATAAGTTTTGCATTAATCGAATAAATTTAGTATTAAATAGTTTATGCAACAAATTGAACATATTTGCCTCTATTTAACCACAATTATTAAACCGTTTGCTGGATTGCGCTACTTAAAGTAATTAAGTTACACTTTAGAACAATTTTTTTTTGTTGTGGAATATGTCAATTAAAAATTATTATTATTTTTGTAAAAAAAAAATTATAATTGACAAAAAATCAAGTTGATTAATGAAAAAAGTCTTTACTTGTTGCGACATGCCCCAATGCACCATCTAAGATATTAAACATGATCGATCATGATTGGTCATGATTAATGTTGTGTTCTTTTCTAAAAAAATGTAACATTTCTTACACTTTTTAATAGAAACTGGCAACATTAAGTCATTTGAAAATAGGGAATTTATTAAAAATTAGTCCAACATCCCCTACGAAATATTATTTCAGTTTTAAAACTCTTCCAAGCTGCCACTTTTTAGAGAGGTAAAAATATTTTAAATTTTTTCCATAAAATGGTTTACACTGGAAATCTTAATCAGACTGATATAGAAACGATTTGTAATTATTTTTAGCTATTTTATATATTCTATTTCGCTACTTACAATTTTATTGTGATTTCGTCTTACCTGTAACGAAACAAAGAAAATCATAAATTAATCAAAATAATTTCAAGCAAATAATTTACATTTTATGTACAACAACTTTCTACTTCCAGTAATCATGTGTTTATGACCTGCCAAATCTTCAAAAAACCCAACAACCTTTTCTTTAATTAAATTGAAATGTTGGCAGTACAATATAATTAAGGATCTTAATATAAATCCCAGATTTCTTTTATGCTTTATTGCCCCTCACAATAATCAAGGGGCACATGTTACCAAGTTTCTTTTGTGGCCGTTGGGCCAACAAATCCAAAATACCTTTATGAGTCAAATTTTATGGCCAAGAAAATGAGAGAAGTAAAAATAATTATCATCAAGTTTCAAATAGAATTTTATTTGGCTACAGAAAATTTATCTGCAAGTCATTGTTAGCATGTGTGTATGCGTTCAAATGATTTCTATCAAAACATTTGCTTTTTCCTAAATAAATGGGGAAACGGAAATACATAAAAAATAACAGAAAATGTTGTAAAAGGAAAAACTTTAGGTTCTTGAAAACAACCATAAAGATTTTCTATCATTTTGTTGTTTTACTGCTGCTGCTGCTGCTGCTGCTGATGTATTCTCGTTATGATGGATTTGTTATCTTTTTGTTCTTGTTGTTGTTTTTGTAACTCCTGATGATGAGGGTGGAGAGAATGGAAGATTGAAATAATAAACAGCAAAGTTTTTATAGCACAAAAGAAAACAAAGTAAGAGAAACTAAGTTCACGATTAAAGAGCTTGAGAAAAAGGTAAAAATAAACTTTCTTTTCGTTAAATTTTTAAGTATACAAAAGATTGTGTTACCTAAAAATATACTTTGATTTTAATCACATCATTGCAGGTAAAAGTATGCTATACTTTTGTATTGAAATGAGAACATACTTTTCATCACACTTTTGGAAATATTCAAAAGTATTGATTGAGTTTAAAGAAAATTTCGCTCTCGAAATTAAATTTATTTTTTAATTAAAAAATTTATTAAAATAAAATTTTTTGTGACAAATTTTAAATAAAATAAAACGCACTTCAAACTCATATTTATTAAATTCTATGAAACTTTTAAGAAAATGTTATCTACAACATCTTATTGAAATTAATATTATTCGATGTTTGTTTTTACATAAAAAGTTTCGAATAAAAATTATTTAGAACAAAATTATTCAAGTGAAAATTTAAGAAATAATAATTATTCGTGATAAAATATTTAATTATTTTGTTAATTTCCTTCAAGTTTTGAAATGTACCAACGACATTAAAATACATTTTCTTAAAACCTTTTTTTTGTATTTGATTAGGAGTTTTAAAATATGAATTCAATATGTAAATATAGGGTGTTTTTTGTAGAGTGATACAAGTTTAAATCATAATAAATCATACTAATATATTTTTGATATTAATGAAGCGGTCTTTATTGCATAGAAAATTTTATGACATTAATGTTTAAATATGATTTCGGCCATGTAGCCGCCACGGCTGGCGCGTACAAGGCGCAATCTGGAACACCAATTTTCACAAACTTTTCGCAGCATTTGCGGCCGTATCTCGCCGATAACTCTGCGAATCTTGATTTCCAGGTGTTCAATTGTTTGTGGTTTATCGACGTACACAAGTGACTTTATATAACCCAAAAAAAAAAAAAAAAAAAAATTATCCAACGGGGTTAATTAATTGGGCCATTTTGTGAAATTATTTTTTCGTCAAAAGTTTCCTAGAGTAAATCAATTGTAGCGCCCGCTGTGTGGCATGTGGCTCCGTTCTGTTGGAACCACATATCAGCAAGATTAATACCAGCTAATTGAGGTACGAAAAAACTTCGAATCATGTTCCTATACCGTTCACCATTGACAGCCAATGACTCCCACAGCCCATGAAGCGCTTTAAACATTAATTTTATGTGGACTTAATGGAGTCTCGACAAAAGCTTGTGCATTCTCCTCACTCCGAATGCGACAATTATGTGTATTTACGTATCTACTCAACCAAAAATGGGCTTCATTGGAAAATAAAATATTGAATAAACGAAGTGCACGATAAGTTTGACGAACAGAACCATTATTTTGATTAAAAATTTCCACAATTCGCACACGTTGTTCTGGTGTAAGTCGATCCATAATAAAATGTCAAGGCAAACTAAACAAAAAGTCACTATCAGCTGTTAAATGGGTGATCAAATAAAGCAGTGATGCCAACTCAAAGTTGTATCACTCTATAAAAAACACCCTATACGATACTTTTAAACCAGACGTTTGGCATTGACTTTATTGAGAACAATATGAACTTTTATTCTTCTTTAATTTCAGCAAAAGTGCTTTTTATTTTTTTTGCTAAATATCTAGTTTCATTAATTAAAAACACTGCGCTCAGGCTGTTGGATAACTGCACCCACCCCTCTCCCCACCCACTCTTAAATACACACTAATTGCTTAGATCATTAGCAAAGTTACCCAAAAAGAAAAGGAAATGAGTCTCAGAATTTTTAATTTAAAAAACAAATGCTTTCCTTTATCGAGATTCTCGCAATAACAAATTATAGATTAAAAAACATATTTCAAAACATAAACTTATTAGCAGATTATAATGCGAGCATAAAAGGAAGCTGCGAATGTTGTTGTTGGCCATTCGACAAAAGCTAATTACATTTGCCAGCAATCAAAATTAATTTAAATTTTATTAGCATAAATTAATGCCGGCTGCACAGCAAATGCTATGGCAATAACCGTTATACGGAATAGCATTTGCTGTTGTTATATTAAATACAATTCCTGTTGCCTAAATGTATGCACTGTTTATTTCCAATACATTAAATTTGAATGTCGGTGAGGTGGTTTTAATAGTGCAACATAAATTTAATACGTAGCAAATTAAATTTATTTATTAAAAAAAATTAATTTTGTTTCCAATGAGAGTTTCAGAAACCACCAGTTATTTAGTTTTGATTCCCCATTTCAGAGCAGCGTTAATAAAATTTTATGATCGTATTTATGTTTGTTAATTTTCTAACTCATTTCATGTTGAAAATAAAAATTAACTTTGGAAATGTCTGTTCGATTTGCGTTAAATGTCCTGGGGGTTTTTTCTTCCAACTTTTAAGGTTTCCTCTAGAGTCTGTATTGTTCCATGAAAACTGTTAGACTTTTACGGTTCTTCTTCGGCTTTTTTGTATCACTTCTTTTTTTTTTAAATATATTTCACAAACTTTTTCTCATTTGCTACGCATTTCATATTTGTCTGCTGTTTATGACCAAAATCTCTAAAGTCATAAAAAACAATAGCAATAAAATATATGCTGCTGGCCATACACACACACAACGCATAAATCTAAGTGTACGCATCTGTTTTTCATTTGTTTGTTAATGCATACTTTTAGGAATAATTTTACGATTTTATTTCATAAACTGATTATAATTCTACTTTTATGTTTGTTAACACTGGAGTTTAATGGCTTTTGGAGTACAATAAGCAAAATAAATATTTTATGGAATATATTTTACTTATTCTTAGAATTTTTTAAATATTTTGGAAGTATACAAAGAGCCACGCCCTTCTAAAGTATACATTCCTTTTTCGCCTCCTGCAAGGAGAACAGATTTGACAATTATGTTTTTGTATTTGGACCGCTTTGAAAAAAATTAATTAGAAAACAAGAGGAGGAACTATAAAAACTAAACGTTAATGAATAGACCACATAAAATAGTTGTTGTCATTATCATGACACAAACAGGACTTTAATTTGGTGCAAGATTTTCTATCCTTCAACTTTTACAATTTCTTGTCATATTCAATTCTCTGTGTAATTCAATTTTTAAATAACATTTTTGCAGCATCTATTCCCTTCCTGTCCTCACAAGCAAATCACAAATATTTCTACATATAATTTCATATGATATCAATAATAAACTCGATATGATATATGACAAGAAAATTCTACAGCTCTATTTCTGCTTCTTCTGCTTCATATTACTGGTAAATAATCATGTTTTAAACATGATTACATTGTCCTTTTTACAGGCAAAAGATATGGTTAAAACAAAAAAAAATAATAATAAAAAAAAAACTTACGAAAAGACAAAAGGCAGCAAGAAAAATCCTGACAAAGCACGCACAATATTGCAATCAATACTAAACACTATCTCACACAGAGGCACGCACACGAATACATACGCACACACTACCACATGACAGATATGAAAGCACATCTACGAGTCAACTTGTAAATGAAAATCCAGCCAAGGAAAGAAAAAAAAAAAGAATAATAACAAGAATTTAATATTAACTCAAGAGGAAGTAATTGAAAATCAAATTGAATGAAAATTAAATGGAATCAACTTACAAAATAACTGTGTGTTGAAGTAAATTTGGTTTCAGGTTCTTGTCTTTTTTTTTTTGGTTCATAAAAATATTTCTTCTCCACTTAAACTAAATTCAAGCAGAAAAATATTTAAAGTCAAAAGACAGAAAGACAAAAGCGTACAACAAAAAAAAAAAAAAAAAAAAAAACAAGACGCACCGCAGACTCTACCAGTTTGCCTTGCAAAAAATATATAGAAAAATAAAGAAACATGCATGGGAATGTATTTAAAAAGTAAGAAGAAGAAAAAACAGCGAAATATATATAAAAGATTTTGAAAAATGCAGACACATTTTGTTAGTCAAGTGTAAGAGAAGAACGCAATTGTTACAGGGGGAACCTGCCAAAGCCCGAGGATTTTTTACTGATGATGAAATGTTAGGGAATTTATAAACGTCTACTGTCGCTGGTAATATTTTTTGTCACTCTCAGTTCTCTCTGTCTCTCTCTTTCTCTCTCACTCTCTCTCTCTCTCTCTGCCTAAAACTATTATAAAGGTATAACTGTAAACTTAATATTATCTAAATGGTACATCTCTGGTTTAATAGTGATTCCATTTTTCCAACTGCTGCTACGAAATAAAATACGATGACGGAAACGAAAAATGAAAATAATTGCTAAAAATGAAAGTCCTGGTGGAAATTTATAACAACCAAGTCAACTATTTCTTTGCAAAAGAACCCAAATAAATTCAAAAGTATTTAGAAATATAAATACCGCAGGATAACAAAAAAAAAAAGAGCAACAAAAACAAATTTATTTAAACGTGCAACAGATACACAGAAAAATATATTCCAAAAATGGTGTTGGGGATTCGAAATCGATACTGATGATTTCAGTAAAATATAAAAAAAGCTCTTATATAAAAAGTAATTTTTATTTTATGTTAATTTATTTGAAATAAATTTATTTTGAATTTATTTTAAATAAATTATTTGAAATGGATTTACTTGAAATAAATTTATTTTAAATAAATTCATTTAAAGTAAATTTACTTCTTATAGTACCATTGTCAAATAAGTGTAGGGTGCTTTCCAACAACTGTTGGAAGTCTCCAAGGTTTCAAAAGTTCTTCGGTACTTTCCCGCTACAGCAGCGGCTACAATAACTTTCTTGAAAATTTAGCACACCAGAAGTGTCGCGCCTCTTCTTCGGAAAAATAACGGCAACACTTTTTTTTCTTCAACGTCCACCACGGCAACGCTGATCACACTTAACAAATTACTGAATTGCTACCTAATCTTAATAACTTTATAAATTTTAAAATAAATCTAAATCATTTCTGAAGTAGTCGATTATAAAAACAGTATCACGTAACGTATCCCTTTCCGATTGTGATGTCTCCATCGATTGTGCAACTAAATTTCGGTCTCAAGGCAAGAATCATTGAAAAAGACCCGTTTTGAATACCTACAAACCCTGATCGAAATACCCAATATCGCAGAAGTACCCCGGCAACAGAGACAAGAATCATTGAAGAAGACCCGTTTTGAATACCCACAAACCCTGCTAGAAATACCCAATATCGCAGAAGTACCCCGGCAACAGAGACAAGAATCATTGAAGAAGACCCGTTTTGAATACCTACAAACCCTGCTCCAAATGCCAAATATCGCAGAAGTACCATGGCATTTTAATAAGTCCAGCCATATTCGTGACATCTCCATCGATTGTGCAGCTGAATTTCGGTCTCAGGATTACCGCTTCTTGAACAAAATTAAATAGAGCGGCGTGTTTCGATTGGACTGATTTTTCTGTATGTCTGTTCCTGGCTACTCAGTGGTTATATTTAAGTCCACTGGTTTAGCAAGCAAACGACCAATAATTGTATGTCAACGCAATGTTACATCTTGCCTAAGACATCGTCGCTGTCCTTGAGAGTGCTGAAAAGAATCGAGGGTAGTCGTTTTCGTAAGATATTGGGGTTTCTCTGGTCACAAGTGGACAGCAAGCCACAGCGGATCTCAATGCCAACTTTATCTAAGCAGTCAGTTAAACTGGAAAATTCTAAATATCGAATGCGATCCACCCAAAAAAGCCTTGACGGATATTTGAGCGCTGTTATATGCCACGCATAGTGGCATCAAGGACACCACACGCATTCACTTTATTTTATTTAAATTTAAGGGAGAACCTTTTCATATTTTACCGCATTGTAAAATAGCCGAAATTTATTTTTTAGACTTAAAATGTTGAAAAATATTATTTTGTAAAAAAGCCATTCAATTTAATTCTTTAAATAATTTTTTCTTTAGTTTCTACTGTCATCTTTTTTCCAGTTCATACACGAAAATGTGTGCGTATGTGTCTTCCATTTTTTTCTCTTTTTTTGTGACTGCATAAATTGTATTTGTAATTGTATTTGTATTTAGTTGTAATACACATACAGTTATAATAGTATTAACGGCAAATGTTATACTCTAGCGAATGTGAAAGAAAATGTTGCATACAAGCAGGGGTTAAGGTTAAATTGTAGACACAGACTATGACAATGAACTTTCAGTTGCAATACGGTGTGTCTAACGCGGTTTTTCTTGGATTTATAAGTGTGTATGGGTGTGTGTGTGTTTGAGTGTCCCTGATGTGCTTTTCAACATTTGTCTCAAAATATTTTCAAGTGTGTGTGTGTGTGTGTGTGTGAGTTTGTAAACACCCTGGGTTATGTTTTTTATAAATTTTTTTAATATATTTTATTTGTTTGGCTTAAGTAAGGACAAAAAAAAATATTGCACAAAAATGTAAACTTGTTTTCCATAAAATTAAATTAAATTTTTTCGTGGAAGACTTCAAGAAAAATATGTTAGAGCAAATATCCAACAGCTAAATGTTGTAGAAAATAATGGTACAGTAAAATAAATATGTCAACAAATTAACAGCCAAAAAGTATGCTTGATATTTGCATACATTTATTATGTTTGCGTTTATTCTTTCATGCGAGTTTTATTATATTTCTTTTTTATTCCAATAAAACACCTTCAATAATTTATCGCTTTTTGCCTTTCATCTTCTGAAGTTGGCTGGATATGAATATTGAGAAGAAGAGCAAAGAGAAGCACCACAACAGAAGTACAGAAATTTAAATTTTCAGTAAAAAACTTTCCAAGTTCGTTTGAATACAAACACTTTTCGTTGTCGCACCGTTTTTGGAAACTTCAAAATGAAATTTGATACGACTTCAAAGTGATGAAATTAAAAGACATGGGAACTTTGCGAAAACATATTTCAGCATCATAATTATTATGAGAAAATAATAATTATTTTTGAAATCTTTTTATAGATTCATTAATAGATAATGAGATTGAGATACTTTTTAAAATCAAGCAGAATGTTTTATTACGCTTAAATAATTCAATCGACTACACAGTAAAGTTTACTCACCACCAGACGCGCGTACAGGGGCAGTAAACAAGGCATGGTTCCCTCCTTCCCCAAAACCTCCTAATTACTTGAATAAAGTGCAGTTAGCCATGTTACACTTTTGGTTTTATATAAAATATTCCAAAATGCCATATTTTCGAAAATGAGTACGCTACTGTTCCAAAAGTGCTTTTAATGCAAAAAGTCCTTAAATGTATTCCAATATATTCCAAAACACAAGGGAAAGTCATTATATAGTTGTCATTATTCAACTTACAAATTAAAGCAAAACAGCTGTTTTCGAAAGCCACCGCACTTTCATCATCGGTACCCGGCTATATATTTGATTATTGCTTGTATTTTTTTTTAACACATTCAATAGAATATGTTTAAAATAGAATGTGTTTATATCAATATATTCCCGGGTACCGATGATGAAAGTGCGGTGGCTTTTGAAAACAGCTATTTTGCTTTAATTTGTAAGTTGAATAGTGACAACTATATAATGACTTTCCCTTGTGTTTTGGAATATATTGGAATAAATTTAAGGACTTTTTGAATATAATAAAAAAAAGATTCGAATTTAAAGTGTGTTGAAGATCTTCAACTTCAACAGTTATAGAACGTGTGCGAGGGGGATAAGAACTGTGGAACAATTTGCTTTTAATTTTTAAGCTAAACACTTTGAAGTTATACAAATTACAAAGTGTAGTTCCAATAAGAGTTGAAATTGTAGAGTACCGGCGTTCAAAATACGACTGAAATAATTTCGCATTAACGGGAGGACTAAATTAAGTGGGTTCTTTTCTTTTCTTTTCTTTTCAATTTATCGAATTTTTTCAAGGAACATGGAAAACGGATAATCAATATTCGACTAAAAGCCACTGTGGCTGATATACTCGTATAACAACGGTAGCCGGGCAGTCCAATGACAGTGGGTTCAATTTCCACCCAGGACGCAGTGGGTGTTTTCTGCGGACAAACAAATCGCTTTGCGGAATATGTGCATTAAAAATAAATTTCTTAAATAAAATGTTTAAATGAACCTCTTCGCTTATTTTGGGCCAACCTGTACTTCCATATTCCCACCAAACAAAATTTTTTAAGGTGCGCAAGGATGTGTGTGTATTTGTAATACTTTTCCTTGCTGTTTTATAATCAAAAGTTACGATAAAAACCGGAAAAAAGTATTTTGGCAAAGTAAAAATAAAAGCAAAAAAAAAAACAAATTAAAAGAAATAAAAATAAAAACACTGATGTGCCGTATACATCTCATTTATAATTCATACTAAAGATGTGTGAGAGTGATTGCTGTAGAGTGTGAGAGACAGCAGAGAGAGAGAGAGAGAGAGGGTAATAAAATATAAAACACCAACAACAACAGCAACAAAAACTTGAAGCATAAGTACATGATAAACACCCGGGCGTGTTGACGGTATAGGTGGATGGGCACGGAGACGGAAAGGCTACAAAAACATTTCACACACACACACACACATAAAATATGTAAAAGAAACTGAATGCAGGAAGAATAACTCTAGTGGTTTATGGCTACTAAACAGGCATACAAGCACACACATGGATTTTAACACTTAAATACACTGACTGGCCTGTTTATAAATAAACATTTTAATGTTAAAAGCCCCCAACCATGCACAACCATTCTCAAGCACTCACATACACACACACACACACATACTCGGTCACATTTCTCTACATGTCTAAAGATTTGTTTGAATGAATTTGTTTGTGGTTGATTTGATTGCTTTATGCACCCTTTGAGTAGCCACATGAATTTGAAATCAGCATCACGTTTTACAAGATTTTTCTTTACAATTTTCTTGTGTTCGTTTTGTGTGTGTGTGTGTGCTTTTTATAGTTTTATTATTGTAGTAGTTGTTGCTGTTAGTATTTTTATATATTTTGGCTCAAACAGTAATTTTTTCATTCCTAAAACTAACTTACAATGACTTGTGCAGTGCTTTTCTTTTTCTTGTTCTTATATGCAGGCTGTTTTTGGTTATCACATGTTTTGTAGTTTCTTCTTTACAAAGAAGAATTTTCGTATTTAAGATGTTGTTTGGGGAAACGTGTTGCATGTTTAATTGGATTGACTTGCTTTCGTTTGGAATTTATTTCGAATTAATTTATTGAATATTAAAAGTTCGATTTAAGGAACAAATAATTTTAAGAAAGAAAAGTTATAGAATGGGAAATGGAGGAATACTGAAATATGTTACTTAGCAATTCTGTTTTGTTTTTTATATGAAGAAAATGGAAAGAATGACATCGAAAGAATGACATGGAAAAACGCAGTGATCTTGTCTCCAGACTATCTAAATGCCTGCTTATAGTCTGTAGTCATGAAAATCTGTCTTCAAAAATATTTCTTTTATTAAACCAAAACTATCAGCTTAACATGGTCACTATGAAATGACCCGATTAAGGGTTTTATGGCTGCTCCTTTTTATATATAAAAACCTAAATTTAAAATTTAAAATCAGCAGCACTTTTTCAATATTTTAATAAAGTTTCATGACAATCGGATTACCAATTAAAAAGCTGCAACATTAAACTCCTTCTATTTTTGCAAAATCCCCCACTGTGCATCGATGGTATATACAACTCTATTGAACTATTTAACATTTTTAGAACTTTTCTCATCTTGAAAATTAATCAATCGTGTATAGAAACAAATATTTAATTTAGTGCCTGATTGACCCCTACAAGTATGCTTTAATATTTTATACGAAAGGGCACATTATTATTCCCCGGTTAAAAGGACACGTGTCATTTATTTATTTTTGTATCAATTGCATATGAAAGAAGAAAGATATAAAATGTTTTTGCCGATTTTATTTTATTTTTTGAACTCTATATATCGCCACCTGATAAATACATTTAAACAGAGATATTTACAATGTGCCAAAATAGAAGAAGCACAACAGAAGTCGTATAGAATATTCAAGTTTGTACTTAAATATTTACAAAAAAACAAAAAAAGAATTACAGAGAAGTCGAATAAATCAACCCTTGAAATTGGTGGTTAACAAATGCTTGTCTGTCTGTCAGTTTGTTTTCTACAATATTGTCCTGTGGCTGGCAAATTGTGGTTGTGTCTGTTTGCCTACAAATAAACACACAACATTGAAGTGATTGAAGGAGAAATAAGTGGAGAGACGAAGGGAGAGGTTAAGCAACACGTGACTTAATGTGTTTCCTGTTAATTGCTTTTATTGGAACATAATAAATGGTAAATTTAATTTTAATTTTCGGAAAATGTCCTGAGACTGTTGATTTAAAATTTCTTTATTGTTGTTTGTTAAAATTTTTTTTTCGGCAAAAGCAAAATTGTATTTAATGCCTGAGGGGAAGTATGAAAAATATAATATTTATTTGATTTGTTATAAAATGAGAGTATAAAAAAAACAAATTAATAATAAATAATTTAATGATTGAACTTATAAATTTTATAAAAATTTGTTATTAAAAACCCAAAAGCAGTTCATATTTTCAGCAAAAAATATAGAAGTTTTTTTAAATATCGATATAATATTTCGATCACTGATTAATCAACGAGAGCTGCAAACTCTTATAAAATTACTTTGAAAGCCCTTAAAGAAAATGGAGAGATTTTTTCTTAAAACTTTTCAAATTGCGCCACAAGTTAGGCAACGTTGTTAAAACTTGTTTACAATAAAAGTAATCAAAATATAAATTCTGGCTGTCTGCTAACGCAAAAGAAGTCTCCAACAATCATTAATTTAAGTTCTATAACTCCAATAATGCCTCTTCCTGCAGGTTTTTGTTAGGCAAAATATTTTCTTGCAAATCAACCACAGTTTTTGTGGTTTCCATGGTTATTCATTTCTTCATTCATTCTTTTATTTGTATGTTTGTTTGGCTTTCTTTTGGAGTGGTTCCGGGGCAAGACGATTGAGCCATACATCTTAGGTTTGCTTTGCCTTTAAATAATATTCTTTTTGTTATTTTTGATTTTCTTCAAGACTTTGGCAAAATATTTCCCTTGTATTGTGGGCATTTTGGGCAGGAAACGGAAACAAGGCAAGCGGTGGCTGACAAAGTACTCATCTTAAAATTGCGTGCAAGTGGTTTTGCTGATGATAATGAATGGTGGTTGCAAACTCTTGATGCTAAATGGTCATGCCTTTTCAGATATATATTTAATTATCGTTAATTGTATTTGATTTACGTACTTCTATAGAATGAAATATGGCTTATAAGTTTTTTTTTTCTTCGCCCTTAATAAATAATGTTTTGATGATAACGGCTGCCAAAGGCAATTGTAAAGGGAAATCTTTGCAGCGTTACAGTTGTTTTTTATGTTCATATTTGAAGTAATTAATTTGGTAAGGAATTTGTATAGAAACATGTGATTGGGGTTACTGGTTTCGAAGAGACATTAAAACCGCAGATAAAAGCACAATTTTGAAAATAATAGCTGTAAAAGTTTAGGAATTAATTTGGAGAAAGAAACTATTTGTGCTTTAATATATTCAATCGAATAGGTTAAGTGTGACCGAAAAAACAAGCATGTTGTCGACTACCCAGGCAGTTTTTTTTTTTTTTTTTTGAGTAGAACCAGTATTCAGGGGACAACCCCTACATTGCGCTGAAACTGGGAAAGGAAAGGCAAGGATAGTGTTAAGAGGAAAGATTAGAAGATAGAAAATTAGTTGTAGCTATTTTTACTTTGTCGGTGAATTTTTTGCTACAGATATCGACGAAGGAGGGTGCTGCTCTATCCTGCTCTTTTAGTACATGACGGTGTTAGTCGCTGTCGGTAATGTTCAGCAACCAGTGCTATGCCATCGTCATTGAGACAAGCCGACAACAATCCTGCACTAATGCAGATCAGAAATATTCGACAACATATTCATGACTGAGTGTGGATTCGAACTCGGGACCTCAGGCATCGCAGTCTGGTGTCTTACTAGTCAGCTAACAGCGCCCTCTTAACATTTTATTGGTATAGAAGCCCCATTAGCTCAGCACTATTATTTTTTAATTTTTTACGCAGAATATTTTTAATCATATCAAATAAATGTGACCACAAAAAACGAACTTATGCATGCTGTTGACTGCCCAGACCCTTAACATTGCAAGGGTGTAGAACCTCAATTATCCTACCACTATTATTTTTGAATTTTTAATGCAAAATATATTTAATAAGATTGGTTAAATGTGCTTAAAAAAAAAAAAAACTGACAATAAAGCATGCTGTTGACTGCCCAGACAGTTAACATTGTGTTGGTGTAGAACCCCCATCAGACCAGCACTCCTATTTTTTGATTTATTATGCAGAATATGTATATTTAATAAGATCGGTTAAATGTGCCCACAAAAAAAAATTAAAAATAACAGACAAACAAGGATACTGTTGACTGCCTAGACAGTTAAAATTGTCATGGCGTAGAACCCCCATTAGACCAGCACTCTTATTTTTTTAATTTTTATGCAGAATATATTTAATAAGATCGGTTAAATGTGTCCACAAAAAAAAAGAAGAAAAAACCAGCATTCTGGGCAGTCAACTGGGTCTAGAATTAGCCCAACACTATTATTTTTTTGATTTTTTCATGCAGAATGTTTTTCTAACTGATAACTGTGGACTCAGCAAATAATGTTGCACTTTTAAATCTTTTATTAGTCATTTATAATTTATCATATATTTTGCATTTTTTTCATATTTCTTCTTTGTGAGCCTAAAAATATGTCACAAATATTTTGTTACATTATTCTTTTCATACTATTATTTTCTGAGATAAATTTTCACCATAACAGCCTTTTCATTTAATTCGCTAGAGCTAAGTCTCTTATGGTAATATTTGTATAAGTAATTTTTTAAATAAATAGTTTTAAGAAAATGCTAAATTTAATTTTGGTCTTTGAGGAAGAAGAGAATAACTGCAGAGAGGCTCCCAAATATATGGAAAAGTTTCCTACAACTGCTTGCTCTTAAGAAAGTGTCTAAAATTTTAGCATTGGGGAGTTATCTCTAACGAAATTGGTATTAAAATTTTCATGGCCTAGAACCCTCATTAGCTCAATACTCTAATATTTTTAAAACTTTATCCGTTGATGAAACCTACAGCGATGCAATTAAAAAAACATGCTTTGGCTTTAACATATTTTTACTTAATGCGCCTAAAAATATATTAAGTAATTTTTTTTCTCTTTCAGCAGATATAAATTTTGGCAATCAGAATTATCGTTCCTATTTCTAGCAACAAACGTAATTTATTGTTACATTCATGCACACACCTATAACTGAATGTATTACAAGTCATTCATGTATGAGATATCACATCTCATAACAATTGTCTCATTGTATCATGGCAATCTTTACAAGTAGCATTCAAAGCAGCAAAAGTAGCAACAATGGGCTACAGCCAGCAATTGAGACAAAACAATAAAAAAAGGAAAATAAATAAACAAACAAAAAAAAAATAAATAAATTGTTGGTTGCCACTGCTGATGACTGACTACGTTTCACATCCTACGTACTTTGTTAAATTGAGCAGAAGTACGTGATGCCACACGAAACTTAGAAAACGTGACCAAATGCAACATAAAATTAGACACATGCAAACATGCACACAATCCCTAACGAGTGAAATAGAAAATAAGAGAGCCAGAAAAGGGAGAGAAAGAGAAAAATATTTGACTATTGTAATATTTTAGCCCGTTTCCATGGTATTTATTTTACATCACTGGTCGGTCATCTTAAGCAAAATTTTTATTTTTACAGCACCATAAATAATACAATAACTACAATAATAACAAATAAATAAATGTAATTTATCATGCACACACTCATCGTAACGTGCATGTATATAACATATAGTTTTATGAGCAACTTAAATAAATTTACTATTGATATAAAGTAATAAAATACAAATTGTGTTCTATTATAAGTTGTACAATTCTCACACTTTTACACGCACACTTGTTAACGTATAGACATACACACTTGCACAATAAAACGTTCATGTATTTGTTGTAGTTAATAATTAACTCGAAGAAAATTATTAATATGCGGTATTTAATAGTAGCAATTATTTTAATTATTATTGTTATTATTGTTATTATTTTTGTTGTTACTATTCTGTTGGCTGTAGTAGTGAACGTAAGACTACGATGCCTCAGATGCCAAGTTCAACTCTCCACTCAGCCATGAATATGATTTCGCATTTTTCTGGCCTGTATTAAGGCAGAATTGATATTGTCGGTCTGCCTTAATGGCGAAGGCATAGCACGAATCGCTGAACATTATCGACAGTGTTTAACACCATCAAAAAGAGCAGAATACAGCACCCACCTTTCTCTGTATCTGTGAAACTTCATATCTTCTAAACTGTCTTTATCTGTCCTCTTAACACTATCCCCTTTCTTCCAGTTCTAGCGCAATATACTGCATGGACCATAAACTAAGGACTAGTCCTAATTTTGTAAATCACTTTCCGTTACTGAATTTTATTTTATTTTTCTTGTAAATTTTAAATATTCAGACAATATAAAAAACTAAATAAGTACAATCTCTTTATGAACAACAAACTGGCTGCTATCGAGACTATCTGATTATTTTCTTAGGGATAGAAAATAACAACAGGATGTTAAGAAACCAACTGAAGGCAAAAACCACTACGCAATTAATTGCTAATTGTTGGAAAAGTGTTAAGAAAGACGGCTGTTTTGTGAAGCCACTACATTTTCAACACTCATGTTTTTCTTTATTAAAACTTATCAGGTAGGATAGTTTTATTATGAAAAAGAATACGAGAATTGCAGCATAGCGATAAGAGCAATTTTTCCAATATAACAAAAGTTTTCCCCGAAATTTCCCTTAACTGAAATAAAATTCCCAATAAATTGTAGCTGCCGCCAGCTCTGTATCCCAATTAGTTGCTATTAATTTCACTACTTTCCTCTGCATTCAAAAATCACTATTAACAGCATCCAGTGAGTGCCGTATGCAAATTAATATGCAAAATAAAGTACCGAACAACAAGTTTCCCATCCATCAATCATGGCAGTCTTTACAACAAATTCATAATTCCTTTTGTTGTAACGATATATTAAATTATCAGATTTAGTGCACGTTAAAAGTCTTAAATAAAACTTAACAAAAAAAACCTTCATTTTAAAAGATACTTTATTTCCCTTTTTCTTTTCTTTTCTGACAAGGTACGCAGCAGTGAAGTAGATGTTTATTTTTCATTTGCTTTACACAACTTTCAATCAATTTTTGCTATAGTGATTGCCTCGTTTAACGTTTTTTGTTTTTGATTGACATTTTAATGCGAAAATTTTGACAGGATTTCAAAGTGTTTTAAGCGTGCATTTGCAAGCCTAAAAGTACACTTTGGCAAAATGCACATTAACAAAGGCTTATACACAAAAAGCAGGAGAGAACAATACTACAGAAAAATTGAAATTTTTAAGAAATCCATTGAAACGCTTTAACTTTGAGTTGCCAGTATTTAAACGACTTAAATAAAATATGGAAATTTTACTTAACAAAAACATTGAATTGTTTATGCAGTTATTTAAAACATTTCTGCCACTTTTACAAAACCATTTCCGTTTGTAGTTTACTTCCGCTTAACAAAAGTTATACGTGTGGTTGCTTTTCGAGTTCATGTCATGTAATGAAAGCAACAAATTTCCAGTTGGTTGGCCAACAGAGTACATTTCAATTTTAAAGGAGTTAAAAACCAAGAACATTAAAACATATTTAAGCAAAAATAAATAAAATATATTCCGCCTGACTGGGTGGGTGACGGACTCACTGGCTGGAGTAAAGCAAAAAGATAATGTAAATATTTCTGTATATTTTCCAACGAACTTCAAAAGGAATTTAAAATATAAATGCAAGTTGATACGGCACAAGATTAAATAAAGATAAACATCCAAACTCAATGCTTTTCTCTTTCCCTCTCTTGCAATCTCGCACTCAATCACCTTTCGCTAACGAAACAAGCTTTTGTGAAATTGTATCTGCCACAGCCACTACGAAAAAAAATTATATTTTAACAAACAAATGCTCACAACTCACATAATTTGCGCCTTCTACAGTTGCCATTGCCAACACCAATATTTAAATGAAATTGTACATCCTAAAAGTACGCTGTACTTTTTGCCTCTTATACGTTTTATACAGGAAAACAGAACTCCGGTTGTAAATTAAAAATTGAAAGAGATATTTTTAAATTATTTACTTTAAATTTTACTTCAATCCAATAAGGTCATGAATGGAATGCATGAATTCCCATATAGCATGGCCTACTTTTGGGCGAATAGGAGCATAATATATTTATATACAGCATACATTACAGTGAAGTAACAGCGAAACTAGATTTTAATTTAAAAAAAAAAATTTAACAGCTTTTGGGATAGAACTTGACATCATTTGTCATCAATTTCGGTAATTCAATATATAATAAACTCTCTCTCTCTCTCTCTCTCTGTGTTTCGATAAAGTTAAAGAATTTACCTCTTACTAATCTGCCTAAAACTTCTTGGCATATTTTAAGGCTTATGAAATTATTTTGTAAATAAATAAATTTTATTTAACTTGTTTTTAAGAATTGTTAGTTTAAAAACTTTCAAATAAATTACCGCAAAAATATTTTACAACAAACTTTTTCCAACTCATACGAAGTATATGATAATAAAAATGTTTCTACTTAAAATGTATGCGTGCTCTGTTTTTTACAATAAAAATTTTCCTACTTAGAAAAATATATATGAGATCGGTTTATTGTAATAAAAAGTTTCTGCTAAATATGTATAACAGGTCTGTTCCAAAAAGAAGATAATTCATAATTGCAAATAACACTCAAAGTAAGATAAGCTTTTAATAAATTTAATTTTTTATTAATAATTTTACTGCATAACAAAATTTAGCGAGAAATACTTTAAACAACACGAAAATTTATATAATAAATTCTGCAATTATTTTTATAAAATAGTTTTTCACCAAAAAAAAGTGCAAAACAGCACACCTACTTTCTCAAGACTTTTCACATTTTTATTTCAAAGAGCAATTTTCGATCTTAATCTTGATATTCATTAGCCACAAACTAAAATATTGCCTGCTTTTAGGTCTTATCAATAACAGTTTTTTTTTCTCTAATATATTGAACAAACCATCAAGTGTCCCACTTATGTTTACCAAGAGAAAAAACAATTTTCTTCAGCCTATACCTGACTACTAAATTGAATATTCGATTACAAAAAACTATTGCCTACTTTAAGGCTCTTGAAAGAAAAACCCCCCACACACATACACACCAAATCAAAGCAGCCATTGTTTCGAAGTTTGCCAGTTATTTGATTGAAGAAAACAAAAACTCAACTATTGATGGTTTTTATTACAGGTCCCAGCCGATTATGAAGGGAGTGGTGGCAAGGAAGAAGGCGTGCTGGAGTTCCTGCAGTAACAGACAGCTGTCATAAGCACAAGTAAAATTTTGTTACAAGAAATCAATAGAGCCCAACAAACATAAGGACTTGAGAGGAAAGCTAAACATCATTTCGACAACTTTCCAACAGACAATGGGCGGGTTTATAGAAAAAAAGAGAAAAAAAAAATAGCTGCAATTAACTTTTGCCACAACACAAAAGAGACTTATTCTGGACGCAAATATCCAACAAGCAATAACACACACACGCTCACTCATGCTATTAAAGAAAAGGTAAATCATGTTAAAACAGTTGGGCAGCAAATTGATTTTGGTTTTATGAAAAACAAAAAATCAAGCAGCTGAAATAGAAGTAAATGAAAAAAGCTTTTTTCTTCAGGAAAGGTTTTTATTAAAATTTTTCAAAGAACTGTAACCGTGACGCAGGCTACAGAAATCAAGTTCTCAAAACTATTTCTACTGCCTTGAAATATGTTACAAGAATATTTAAGTATTTTTATATATTTATTTTTTTAAACTTAAGCACTAAATTGGGATAAGAGTTACAGCTTAGCTCAAACGCCTTAAGATGTGCTTTAATTTTTTCCATAATTCTGCTTTTCATATGCATATTTATATTAGTCACACTTTTTTCCTAAAATTTCTTTTCACAATTCTACTTTGCTCGATATAATTCTACAAGTGAAAACTTGTTTTGTATTTTTTTTTCTATATTTATTTATTATTTCATAGCATACTTCACAGACAAACATTCTTTTCAACACTCTTTTCAACTTCATGCAGTCGCAGATGTGCTTTTCAACATATAAAATGTTTCTTTCAGTTGGTCATAAACATAAAAGATTTTACCGGTAAAAATGAACTTTAAATAACAACACTTTACTTTGTCCAGCACAGAATGACCTTTAACTTTGAATTATAGGATGTTCTTATGTATTTGGAGTAGATCATAAGAGAAGCAGGTACGAAATATAGAACAACAACATTAAAGTTAAGGTAAAAGTAAAGAAAATGACATATAAATCATTTCGTTGAGACAGCAAAAAGAACACACGAAGCTCACAAAACTAAAGCATGCTTTTGGGGTTATTAAAAATGTTGTATATCTTCGAGCATATAAATAATTTATATATGAAGCCTACAGTTAAGGAGCTGTTTTAAATAATTTTATTTCTAAATTATATTATTTATTTTGTTGTAACTGTTTCGATCAAAGACATTTGATGCTTTCAATAAAATATTGTTTAACCAATTGTTTTAACCTATTTCTTAGAGAATGTATAAACATAAATAAAACATATTTTAGGCGGTTCTGTTCAGCCTTTTAATGCAATAAACGAACAGCTGTCAAGTAGTTAAATAAATATGTTACTATTATATTCAATTTAACAGTGCTGCGTTAACACAATTGCACATATGGGCGTTTCCATGAATATATTAAAAAATCTTAAGAACACATTTCCATAGAAAAGAAAATCAAATTTAAATAAAATAATACAGTAGTCAGACCTACATTTTCAGTGAGTTAATATTCACATTAAGTTATTGTGAATATCATGGGAACCGTAAAACATCAAATCATATCCACGATATTTTAATTTTTTATTTTTATTTTTATTTTTAAACGGCTCTAAAGAAGTATATCATAAAATCGACTTTAACTAAAATAAACGGTTTCATACGGTGGTCATGCGTACATTTTTAATTAAGTCAATATTCACTTTATTGACTCAATTATTTTCCTGTTCCCATATAAACAATTAGGTTATTTTAAATGCCATAGGAACTCTAAAACATCAAAGCATATTCACGAAATTCTTAAATTTTTTTTATTTCAAAACTTCTTCAAAGAAGTTTATAATAAATTTATGACAATTTTTTTGATGTATCAGATAACTGTTTAATGCTTCTTTTTGAGGCACAAATAAGTCCATAAAGCGTAGAATTAGAGGGTAGATCTAGCAAGTCTTATTAATAATGTAAAAGAATACTTGGCTTCCTAAGCCGATTCATGGACATAAACCTTTAAAACCACGACACTCCCAATGAGAGATCTATGAATGTTTTATATCTCCTTATTATTTAAGAAAAATTATATAAAATTTAGTGTTTGAGTTTAAAAAAATTTCAACTTTAAAATATGTATTTTATTTTTTCACAGTGTAGTTTTTATTATGGCTTCACACACACACACATTCACAAATAGCTTTAATTCACTTGTAATAATTATTAATTTATCCAGTTACGTTCACGTCTTTACAGGCAATATAAATATTTAAATATAGTTCTTGTTAATATTGATACTTATTTATACACATGCCATTATAGCCCAGCAAACATTTTTATGAAATTGTAATTTTAGAATTTTTTCTCATTACTTCTTGTATTATTTTTAATTATTAAATTTCGAAGTGTTATGCAGGCTCTAGTTCCAATACGCAAGTTTACAAAAAATTTTATATATTGTACCCTAAACAAAAAACTTATTTATTCTTTATTCGATTTAACATAAAAAACTTATTTGTAAATTCGCGTATTTGAATTTCGCGCCTAAATAATAATTCTTCGCTTAATAATTAATCCTGCAAATTTTAATAATAATTTACACATTAATTTTGAAAAACTTCAAATGTTTTGTTACTCTTTTGCAGCTAAATTGTTCGCTGGGTTCTGTTGCCATTTAACATAATTCCGTTCTTGTTACTTGTGTATTGTGTGGTTAAGTCAACAGATGTAAACTGCTAGTTTGCTGTCAATATATAATTTTTTTCTCGGTTAATAATAAGCAGGCAGGCACACATACAGTAAACACAAGTCTATGAAAGTTTATTTTAATAACGCAAACAAGAAAGACGACAGTTAATAAAAACCATAAGAGAAATAAAATATTTTTTTGTGGTTAACTGTTTTTGCCAAGCTGGCAGATCTCGCAAGTTTATTATATACGCACTCACATGCTGGAAAATATGCAACAAATCTTGAAGAAATAACATGCACACTTAGTCTCTTGAATAGGAATATAAGTGGAATAATAAAAATGATATTAAAGGGCCATAATATAACGGTTAAAATGATCTAAGCCGTGTGAAATTTCATTGCAATCGGACTATCCATTAAGAAACTGAAGAACTATTTATATAATCATTCTGAGAAACTACTCTTTCAATCAAAAATTTTAATTACAATTGGACTATTGAGGCATCACTCGTAGCGCAGAGTCAGTGCCTTTTTTTATTAAATAATAATATAAGCGAATATTTTCCTCTTCGTTACCAAAAAACAGGCAGTGAAAATCTTTAATAACAAACGTTTTTCAGACGAAAAATTAATAAAATTAAGAAAGATTAAATAAATAGCTTTCATCAAGGTATAAAAATAATATATTCCTAAAAGTATGTTTTTATAACAAAGTAATCATTTTAACACCTAAAAGTATGCAGACTGTATCATTACCGCCATACAACGTAAAGATAACATTATGCTAATATTTTTATTGAAATTCTTAAACTAAAAAATTCTTGAAACATTTCTAAGACAACATGTTGCCTATTTCGGGGCTTAACTATTCCATTAATGTAATTTAATTTACTTAATTTTAATAAACTAAAAGGGGTCAAGTAATTCTTAAAGAAAACGCTGCTTATTTCAGGGCTTAACTACTAAATAAATAAAATTTTAATTGACCTTAATTTTAATGGCTGCGATAAACTAACAAAATGAAGACATATTAGAAAAAAATCTTTCATCGATATATTATATATGTCCTTTTCGGCTTGAGGCCTTTTTTATAATAAAATAATATTAAAGTTTTTCTTTTAATATATATTTATTTCTCCGATATTTCGACCAAATCTGTTGGTCATCTTCAGGGAATTACAATTTTAGAAGAATAAACAAGTGACTACACTAGGACTATAAACATAAAATTGTAATTCCCTGAAGATGACCAACAGAGTTGGTCGAAATATCGGAGAAATAAATATATCTTAAAAGAAAAATTTTAATATTATTTTATTATAAAAAAGACCTAAAGCCGAAAAGGACATCACAAACAAAACAAATTTATTCAATAAGGTCTGCAACAAAACATATTGATATATTATATATTTAAAAAATATTAAGTTCCTAAAAGTATACCTAAGTTTTTGTTAGGAATCAATAAATAATTTTAACTCCTAAAAGTATGCAGCCTATTTCAAGACTACTATAAGAACTACAAATCAGAGTAGGCTGATATTTTTATTTAAGTTTTTACACTAAAAAAAATGTTAAAAAATTTATAAAACAAAGTGTTGCCTATTTCGGGGCTTAGTTATCTAATTCATGTAATTATAATTTACTTTAATTTTACTAGTAGCGTATTTCACTTACTAAACAACGAGTTTTGTCTAATTTTCTAAACGGAGTATTGAATTCCTAAAAATATGCTTAAGTTTTTGTTGTGAATCAATCATTTTAAGTCCTAAAAGTATGGATACTGTTTCAAAACCACCATAAGACATGCAAATCGTAGTAGGCTGGTATTCTTATTTAAGTTTTTATACTAAAAAAGACTATAAAAATTTTTAAAACAAAATGTTGCCTATTTCGAGGCTTAGTTATCAAATAAATGTTATTTTAAATTACTTTCATTTTAATAGCAGCGTATATCACTTACTAAACTATGACTTTTATTTAATTTTATACACTAAAAAAGGTCTCAAGTAATTTTTAAGGAAAACGCTGCTTATTTCTGGGCTTAACCACTAAAAATATAAAATTGTAATATACTTTAATTTTAATGGCTGCGTAAAACTAACAAAATGAAGACAAAAACCTTTCATCGATATATCATATATCTAAAAAAATATTAAATTCCTTAAAGTATGTCTAAGTTTTTGTTATGAATCAATCGTTTTAACTCCTAAAAGTATGCAGACTATTTCCAAACCACTAAAGTTATGCAAATCCTGGTAGGCTGACATTTTTATTTAACTTTTTACACTAAATAAAGACACACAAAATTCCAAAAAAAAAGTGTTGCCTATTTTGGGGCTTAATTATCGAATGCATGTTATTTTAATTTACTTTAACTTCAATACCTTCATTTCTTATATACTTTTCTATTTCACTTTTTATTTAAATTCATACACCAAAACAAGTCTTGGGCAATGCTTAAAGAAAAGTGTGCCTATTTTAGGGAGCAGGCATTAATTTAAATATTTCTTAATTTAATAGCTGGATATCTCACTTACTAATATATTTTGAAAAACATATCATTAAGTTAGTTTCACTTATTTTGAGTATATCAAAAAATTAAAGCCTACCTAAAGGCGATTTCTTAGTATTTCTAATAGAATTTTCCTTATTTTTATTTTTTTTTATTTTCAATTTATAAAATAATTTCATGCTATCACCGCATACAATTTAAAAACTGTTGCCTATTTGCCAGCGTCTGAATATTTAATATATTATATCCTATAACTTTTCCTACCACACACTCTGTTGTTGGAGTTTGGCATGTCTTTAGCAGAGGACTTCAAATTCTTTAAAGTCATCAGGTGAAAAAAAAGTTAGTTAAAACAAACAAGGAAAATTGAATGTGAAAAAGAAACTTTTCTTGACACCTATGGAATATCGTCTTGAAGTAAAGATTGCCAACACACATCCACACGCTGTGTAAGAATTTCTTACTTCTTTGCTCCTATTTTCGCCTCATAGAATTCGCAATTACTTACTTAGTATGTCGCCATACCTCCCACTAAAAAGTAAGAAAAGAAATGACAAAAATACGTATCCACGAATCCCATTGTAGACAATAGCATAACGACTCTGACAGCATACACTTTTCCCTGGCATGACTTTCGCTATTTTTTAATTTTTCACCGAGAAATTCTAAAACAGATTTTTAAGGTTCTGGCTGTACATTTTCTTTTTCTCGTTATTGCTGTTGCTGATGCTGCTTTTATTATTGCTGTTGACGACAATAGTGGCATGAAAAAGAAAATAACATGTCAACACTTGTGTTTATGCGTTTCCGCTTTTTATAATGTCATTGACATGCTTTTTTTCTCTCTCCTCTCAACATCTTGTTCCGCTCATTTTCTACATGGTTTTCAAAATAAATGAAATCTAACGAAAACATTTACAGAAAAACTTACACGTATTTAAGTGAATGGTGAAAATAGAAAACACCAAAATACAATTGTAAATATTATTACATGTGTGTAGGTGTGAGGAGAGTGTGTATGCATGTGTCTGTAAAGTTCGTGTGTAACTAAAAATCACTAACCTTTCAAAACATTAGAAATTAAAAAACGTGGATATTAAATTTTTATGTTAGAATCTTGAGCACATTTTTAGGCTTTTAAAGTTGTTGACTTGGCATTTGAAAGACTAGGGGATTATATAAATGAGCACTTTCAGCTTTTAAAAGATTTTTATCTTTAATTTAGCAAGATTTTTCTCCAGAAAATGTTTAGCATACTTTTACTTTACATACAAAATGAATCTTTGGTATATATCCAGGAGCTGTCGTAGGAAAGTTTCTACAGAAAAGTTAGCTTTAGTGAAATTCTGGTCAAATACTTGGCCAAATAATTCATGAATAAATTAATAAATTTTTATTTAAATTCTATAGCATACTTTCAGGGTTACTAGTATCAAAAATAGTTCTAGTACTTTAAGCCGAATTCTATAGCATACTTTCCGGCTTACTAGCATGAAAATTTTTTCTGTTACGCAATATTGTGTTTACTAAAATTTATTTATTTGATATTTAGCCAACTTTATTAATTAAAAGATGCGATGAGAAACTGGCTAACATTTGCTGCTGTTTAAATTTCTATTGATAAATTACTTAAACAAAACCTGTATAATTGCAACAAACAATAAACATTATTTTAACACAGAATTAAATATTTATGCCCTTTCATATATATCAAAGTTTTACTAAACTAAAATAGGCAAGCCTAAATGCATGCAGTAGAGAATGCATAATAAAACTAAACGAGTGCCTGAAACTAACTTTAAACCATTAAACTAATTTGTGAATATTTTAGTAAATTACGACACTAATGAGCGGTATTTTGTGGCCGCAATATAGCCAAGCATTTATATTTATTACCAAATAACAGTAACTAAAGGTTTAGACAAAACAAAACAAAGAAAAAAAGAGTCCATTAAGTCCTACAAAAAAAATTATGATGAGATGTCAACAATAATTATGAATTAATCAGCCTCTGCTGTTAAATATAACAACTACGGAATCCATGGCTGTTTGAATGATAAATGCAAGTTGGCTTTATATGAATATTGAAATATTTCTACTTTTAGGCAATTTATTTTTATGTTTGTGCACAAATGTCATGTCTTGTTTTAATTAGAATTTAATAAATATTTTATGGCAATATTTATTAAACAGAAAGAGCAAAAGAGTTAATATTGCAGAGAATGTGTGGGGGGAAAGAGATAAAAACAGTTGTCCTTGTTGTGCTTTGACAAAAACATAAGTATACTTTTAGGATTATTTTGCATTGAAAATAAGATAATAGTTTAAATATGTTGCACACAGCAGATGGTAGATTTTTTAGTAAAACAATTTTCCAGTGACGTCAATGAATATATTTTTTTCTTCGATTGTTAAGCAAGATTTTCAATTTCCATGAGGATTTATTTTGGCATATTTTCATAATAATTATTGTGCTATAAGCCATCTATAAAAAAATATATAAAAATCTTGCAAATGCCCATTAAAATACAGTCATACACCTTGACACAGCCAAGAAGTATGCTTTAGTTTTTGTTTTATAAATATTAAAATAACAATCACAACTAGGCAACAGATTTTCATTTCAATTGTGCTAAAAACTATGCCATGGTTAAGTGATAATTATTATTGAAAATCTCATTCAACCATTATTGTTTTTTTTTTCATTTCTATAACTTTCTCTTGTTTAACAAAAGTATAAAGAAAATGGTTTTATAATTATTTTTCATAAAAAAACATTAACAAGAAGAGGTCAACAATCAAAATTATTAAAAACTGTTGGATATCAATTTTAATTGATATTTAACAATCACGTCTGAGAGTGATTTAAGATAAATTTTGTTAAAAAAATATATTTTAAAACTTCTTCAGTTTCTTTTTATTTTCGTTATATTAAATATATTTCTACTTACTGATTAACATGGCTTAGAAGGAATTACAACATACCTGAAAAGAAGAAAAGAATTATATATTATTTTACGTCATTGATTGAAAATTTTCTTGAGAAGTAAAATAATAAGCATTAAGCCTAGAGCTTATGCAACAAAATTTAATTTGCCTTTATATCAGCTACAAAATAAGCTGCAGTCTTTGATATGGCAAACATGTTCTTAATAATCGTTCAACATATTCTTTATAATCGTAGAACTAAGTCGGCCTTAAGCCAAAATACCATATATATTTTAATACCAGATGTATATTTTTATTATGGCTAATTAAATTTGCTGCAAAAGAACGCTTCATGCTGCCAATTATATATAGTAAATTTTTGTTGCTCTTGGTAAATATTTACTATAAACTCTATAATTATTTGTTTTTGTTTGTTATTTTTTGTTTTATTGTACAAATCCAATGCAGTTAAATGTGTAATAATGCATGATAGTGCATGTTCATGCAAGCAGGTATTTAAGCAATTATTTTAAGCCTACAGCATAATTCATGTTGTTTTTCGAAAAAGTGAAAATATATGTATGTGGCCAATAGAAAATACTCATAAAATTTAAATTAAAAACTGTAATGAAAATTACACGCAACATTTTAAGTTTCAATGAATTTCTTCTTCTTGGTGTCTATTGAAATTTCAGTACAAGAAGACTTGGTTTTTATATAAATTAAAGCTAAAAAAGCCTGTTGCAAAATTTCTGTTAATATTTACTTATACTCCCTATAAAATTTTCAATTTTAATTTTTCTTTCATATTGATCTGTAGAATTAAATTCTTGGACTCAATTTTTACTTCTAAAGCTTTGGCTTTGAGATTAAGTTTCAATATCGCTTAGCTCATTTCGAAACTCTGATGTTTTTTTCGGCGAAAAGTGATTTTTTTAATATCTTAGTTTGCCTTCAAATCTACTACACTGCGCACAACTAAACTGCTCCCTTAAACGTTTGTACAAAACATTTCTAAAGGCGTTACAAATCTGTTTTCAGATTAACCAAACCCACGTTGACTGAGATCTCAAAAGATCAGTTCAAAGTTAACAACAAATATAGGGTGTTTTTTATAGAGTCATATAACTTTGAGTTGACATCACTGCTTTATTCGACCACCCACTTAATAGCTGATAGTTTCTTTTTGTTTAGTTTGCTTTGACATTTTATTATGGATCGACTTACACCAGAGCAATGCGTGCAAATTATGGAAATTTTTAATCAAAATAATGGTTCTGTTCGTCAAGCTTATCGGGCATTTCGTCCATTCAAAATTTTATTTTCCAATGAAGCCCATTTTTGGTTGAATGGGTACGTAAATAAACAGAATTGTCACATTTGAAGTGAGGAGAATCCACAAGCTTTTGTCGCAACACCATTTCCATCCACAGAAAATTACTGTTTGGTGCGTTTTATGGGCTGGCGGAGTCATTGGCCCATATGTTGTCTTCAAAAATGATGATGATCAGAATGTTGCTGTTTGCGAAAATTAGTGTTCTAGATTGCACCTTGTACGCGCCAGCCCTGGTAGCCACATATTTAAACATTAATGTCATAAAAGTTTCTATCCAATAAAGATCGCTTCATTGATATCAAAAATATATTACTATGTTTTATTATGATTTAAACTTGTATCACTCTATAAAAAACACCCTTTGTATTATTTAAAATAAATTATATATCAATCACGCTTCTGGTTGACAATTTAACTTTAAAAAAGATCCTGAATTTTTAACGGAAAGTTTCAACTTATTAAATCAAAACAGCAGTTTTAATCGATTTGTTATATTTTCCTTAGAATTTAGCTGCTGCAGTCTGTGTCAAATACTCTTAAACATTTTTGCTCTACTTTCCATGAATTTAATCTTTCAATCTCCTTGAAAGCTTTTGCAAAGAAAAAATTAGACAAAAATTAATTAACTGTCAATTATTGTGCAAGAAACTGCTTAAAACACTCCCTACACTTGTTATCCACTAAAAAACTTTTGCACTGCAACACTTTAACAATTTCTGTTCATCATGACTTAAGTATATTTCTCCATTTTTTTCTTATTTGTGGTAAAAATAAATTGCATTTTATACAAGAACTTTTAACTTAACAACAGATAATTAATTATTTCCTAAAGTGAATGCTTGTTTTTTTTTTTTTTTTTTTTTGTGAAGAAGTTATAAGGAAAGATTGCTTTCTAGAGAAGAGGGAAAGAGAGAGAGAGCAAGATTTCAGTAAAAATGTCAATTGCAGTTTAAGTAATAGAAATAAAACCAGACATTTCCAAAAGGCAACAAAAAAAAAAGCCCCAAAGAAATTATTAATTGAAATGTCTGTTTTATGAAGTTTTACTAGACTGTTGGAAAGTAGCAGCACGTAAATCTGCCATGTAAGTCAGAAAGCTGCAGTAGGTGACCATTTGTAGGACATGTGTTCGATAAAATAAAACATGTTGCATAGCAGCAGGGGCGCTTGTGCAATTTTACTACTCGTGCTTTTTCTTTATAGCAAACTGTTTTACCCCATTGACGTTTTAAATTTGCTGCACATTATTTTCCAACTTAAATTTTATGAAAAAAAAATATATTAAATCTGTAGCCTTAAACCCTGCTGCAGTTTAATTTAAAGTGTTTGTGGTCGCTAAAGAAGCGCAGTATTAAGTTTTGCTTGCGAACCTTTAATAGCCAAAGTTTGCTTTCATTTGCAGTTTTGCCCAAGATGTCTATCTATTTCAGTTTTTAAAGTTTTTCTTATTTGTTGCCGCTGTATAAATTTCTTGGCATTCTGCAGCATACTTTAGGGAGTTGAAAAAAAAGTTGCTGTTTAATAGAGAAAAAAAGTGGCTGGAAATAACAACGCGAAAGTTTTTGTCTATGAATTTTTGCTTAACTTTTTTTTTTTCTTTTCTGCATGTTTAGAAAAAATATTATTGCTTTTTCTGCGCTAACAAGAAATCAAAGTCAATAAACTTTAATGAAGACACAAGCAATAACACAAACAAAAAGTAAAAGTCTTAGAGAGAAATAATATAAAAAAAGAAAACATGAACTATTTCATATCGTCCGTTGGCCAAATTCCGCCACTTGACTGGTTAATTTAAAATAAATCTTTGTATAGTTGTTAAGGCAGCTGTTTCTTTAAATTAGGGCTACTTAAATTTAAGGAATAAAGAAAAACTCCCCTCTTCCTTAGGCAACACTTATTAAGAAATAAACAGAAAGAAGCACTTGTTCCCTGCCTACTGACTGCAAACTACTTTCAACTGGTCACTGCTGAAATATTTAATAAGACTTTGTGAAAAAGTAATCAGCACAATTATTTTACAACTTAAGAGTATTACACAGGGACTTTTGAGCGTTAATGCGTGTGTGTTTGTAATTACAAAACAAAAGCGAAATAGAAAGATTTTAGTGCTACTTTTCGAGAAATTTTCAGCAGCTGCTTTAAAGTTTTTATGCCACGAAATTAAACAAACTATTTGGATTGTATAAGTACAAATTCGCAAGCACACATGTCTTACTAGTATTGGCGGGGAATTACGATGTCCAGAGTGTATCACAAAATAAACTTGACATATTCATATACACCTATGAAATATTGCATATCTGCACAAACACAGCTTTTATAAAACATGTGTTTTGTTAATATTGGGGGAAGATAAATAAAGTAAAAGTGTACCACAATTTATAGTTATTTCAATAAAAGTGTTGGTATTTCCATGCCTGTAAGATGGTGCATTTCTCCACAAGAATTCACTCAATTTACAATGTCCATACCACATTGTGCTCATCTACACAAAAATAGCTTTTATGGCACATATAATTTTTTAATATTTCAAGACGGAAAGATGCTTAAAAATGTACCACAAATTAGTATGCACTACAAATTATTATATGTAAGATGTACAAATTATTATGAAAATTTTTCGAAATATATCCACACATATAAAATTGTGCTTACCTACAAGAAACAAGCTTTTTAACCGTGTATATATCATTAATATTAGGAAATGAGAATGTACCTCAAAGTGTACCACAAAAAATCGCTATGGAAGTATCAACACTTATTTGTTTTGTAAATATTGATAGATGGTGAGATACTTAAAAAAGTTTCACAAGTTAACAAAAAATGGGTATTTAAACACGTTTATCAGACTATGCACACCTACACAACACTAGCATTAATAACGCTTACATTTTGGTAACACTGGGGGACGATGTAATAATTAAAAGTGTACCATAAGATATATATTATGTAAAACACTGCGAATATTTTTGTGCCAATAAAGCTGTGAACATCTACAGCAAACAAACTTTGAAATCGTATATATTTTAGTAAATTTCGGGGGCGATATTATATTTTGAAATGTACCACAAAAAGTTGGATAGTGCTTAACTTCACTGAAATATATTTCTTACAAGTTTCATTAATTTTGGTGGACTAAAGAACAGTCAAAGTTGTAACACAGCAAAAACAATAAAATATTATGTTATATTCAAGTAAATTCTTATTTTTATTATTAAAATTAAGTTATAAATTTATGTAGTTAAATTAGTAGTGCATGTTACAAAATAAAATAGAATTTCAACAGGAAGTGAAGCATTTTGTGTATGCATAGGGTGTTTTTTATAGAGTGATACAAGTTTACATCAAAATAAAACATAGTAATATATTTTTGATATCAATGAAACGGTTTTTATTGGATAGAAACTTTTATGACATTGATATTTAAATATGACTTCGGACATGTGGCTGCCAGGTCTGGCGCGTACAAGCTGCAATCAATGACTCTGCCAGCCCATAAAGTGCACCAAACAGTAATTTTCTGTGGATGGAAATGGTGTTTCGGCAAAAGCTTGTGGATTCTCCTCACTCCAAATGTGACAATTCTGTTTATCTACGTACCCATTCAACCAAAAATGGGCTTCAATGGAAAATAAAGTTTTGAATGGACGAAGTACCCGATAAGTTTGACTAACAGAACCATTATTTTTATTAAAAATTTCCACAATTTGCACGCGTTGCTCTGGTGTAAGTCGATCCATAATGAAATGTCAAAGCAGACTAAACAAAAAGCCACTATCAGCTGTCAAATGGGTGATCAAATAAAGCAGTGATGCCAACTCAAAATTAAATCACTCTATAAAAAACTCCCTATATTTGAATAAAAACTTTTTATAACAAAGTAATTTAAATTATTTATTAGTCTACATAATAATTTTATGAGTTCAAATTAATTTTATAAATTAAAATTAATTTTATAAATTAAAATTAATTTTATAAATTAAAATTAATAAAGTCTCTTAAAAACTTCCCTCTTTACTTTTCTAATCATGCACAATTGTTGTTAAAATCTTTTGCTAATTTAATCTTTCCATTTGTTTGGATTTTCTTAAATTAAAACCGCTTTGCTCGTATTACAGCAGCTGCTAACGCCACCATACTTGACTCTTTATTGAATTGATGCTGGAAATTAACTCAATCATGGAAAGTACATGTTTTGCTACAACCTAAGCTTTGCTATTAAAATTTGCTCTTGTAAGCGAATTTCATTAAGTTAATGTAAAAAAATCAATCATATTTTTTTTGCGCAAGTATGGCAGGCACCAGTTGTTTTGGCAACTACTGCCAAAGAAATTTATGTGTAATCGTTTGTATTTTGCAACTTTTCAATGTTATTAAATTATTTCCAGCTTTCAAAGAGCAAGTGGATTATGATCATTTCTCGGGTAGCAAAGCTGAACTTTTAACAGCCACATAAAAGTTAACAAAAAACAAGAATAAAAAACAAATCATTCTTCTTTTCAAGCAATGAAATAAAGGAAAAGTATACAACAAATACCTACTCCTAAAATTATGCTATAAAAATATATTTTAACAGCTTTGCAAAAGTAACAGACGCAGAGGAAAATAGCAACAAGAAATTTCACAATTTAACGATAAAAAAGTTTCATCATAAAATATTTATATAAAATTAACAGCACGAAAATATTGTTAAGCAAAATATTTATGGAAAATTGTTTATTTAATTTAAAAAAAAATGGAAGAAAACCAGGACACCTGCAGCTGTTTCCTAACGATTTTTAATTCTAGTACACAAAATCGAAGTACTCCAACTGAATTTATTTCTATTATTACCCAACAAGGTATATATATAAGATGGCATAGTTTTAGGAGCTGAAGTATATATTTTTCTTTAATAAAACTTTGAGTCAAAAAGCTCTGAAGAAGCGCCTAAAAGTAGTGATTGGTTTCTAGTCGGCTACTGCTTCATGACAACGACGATTCAATTAATTTTTTGTGGGAATTTATAATAACCAAAATCGTTACGATTTAATTTATTTATCACTTTACCTAAAATATATTTTTTTTAAACAGGCTGTGTACAATTATAATTTTATTTGAAAAAAAAAAAATTAATAAAAAGTGGGGCTCGCCGTGATGTCTGATTGATTTTAATGAAGAGTGGTTAAATTTGACGTTAGAAAGTAAATTGGCGGTTAAATTATGAAATGCCAAGAATTTCTTAGCTGTTATTTTAAATTTATTCAGCTAAGAGTTGGGAAATTTTAGGCTTTAAGCGCTGTACTCTTGAAAAAAAAGTTTTAATTATAAAAATTAGCTGTTAATATAGTAAACCATTAACTGTATCAATTTGCAAGACTCGAGCAACTTTTCCTCGTAATCAGGCTCCTTCTGAGACCTCTATGCGTTATTTAATCGCTCAATTCAGTTCTCACGGTACCGTGATGGAGAGTAGTATCAAAACAATATGCTAGTGGAGCTCGTAGCGATGCAAATAGAGCCGCTGTACGGCAAAGTATTGAGAATGAGCCTGGAACATCAACCCGCCGAAGTTTGCAGCAATTCAACATCACCCAGAGTCTCTTTGGGCAACGTTTTACATTAAAATCTTCATCTTTATGCTCCTCAAGTTAAGTTGTTGCAAGAATTAAAACCAACGTTTATGAATTAGATCTCTGACAAACTGAACCAAACAAACTAATTTTTCTACAAAATCATGTGTACTGATGAGGCCCATTTTCAATTTAGCGGTTGTATAACAAAAGAAATATTGACGAATATGGACCTGACAAAATCTACAAAAAGTTTTCGAAAAACTATTTCAATTTAAGGAAGTGATCCATGGAAGTGATTCCCTGGAATTGATTCCATGGAAGTGATCATCGAACTGTATTCTTGTGCAAAATGAGCGAGGAAAAGTCGCCACTGCAAATTCTCCGCACTACCAAACTATAATAAGCGATTTTCTGTGGCCATTGTGGGCTACTATTAACGTCAGTGATATTTAGTTTCAGCTATAGATCGCCACAAGCCCCACCAGCCAGCCAAACAACAGAGATATTGCATAAGAAATTTCCCGATGGCATTATTTCTCGATTTGGTGATGTCAACTAACCGCCTTATTCCTGTGATTTAACGCCGCTAGATTATGTTCTTTAAGATAATTTTTTAGACCGAGCCAACGTGCACAAACGATAAACAATTGACGTGCTAAAAGACAAAATTCAGGGCTGTAAAGCGAAACTTTGTTGCAAAATGTGGTTAAACATTTTTTGAAAAAAGGGAATGACTGGAACATGCTACAGTTGGACATTTGCAGGACATCATATAATTTTTGGTAATTCCCATATCTCTACTTTGCATCAAAAGCAATAAATAGGAATTTGTCCAAAAAGAAGTAAGTTTTTAAGCCAATTTACTTCCTAACCTCAAATTTGAACAACCCTTCGCGATGAGCCTTATTTTTTATTATCATAAATTTTTTAAATCAAATTTTGATGATAAGTAGCACACTAAACGGGTTTTATCAGTTGCCTATAATACAAATTGATTGATTTCCATTGAAGTTTGAATGAGTGCAGTAAAATCATACCGAATATGTGCCACGTATGAAGTTGTTATTATTTGTTTAGAAAATGTTTGCATTTATTTTGAACATCCATTGAAAAAAAACGTATTTTGATACCATAAAAAAAAACAGAAAACAACTTAATATCTCTTTTTTACTACACTTTTTGTGTTCTATACACTTAAACAAAAACCCCCCCTGCTATATGAAGATGTTTTGTATTATTCGGTGTGTATTAAACCTCTAAAAAGTGTTTTCTCATAAACAATTTTTTCTTATTTTTTCCTGTTTTAGCATTTATTTATGTACGCAACATCAAGATTAACTTATTCCCATCTCCCCCAGCAGTGTTTCTTACATTATAAACTTTTCATTTATGGCTTTTGCTTTAAGAGTATGTAATGAAAGTGCTTAAATATTATCAACACTTTCTATTATATTTTTCTTTGGGAAAACCAGCTCCTTTCTTGCACTTTCTAGAAGTTGAAAAATTGTGGCATAAACAAAAATCTCATAAAAAATTATTGAAAAGTTTATAGTGGAGCTAAAAAAGTTATGAACATATTTATTTTTTAGCCATAAAAAAACTGTAGTTTTGAGTTTGTTTTTCCCAAGCAGAAAATATTTATGTTTTTCATTATCTATAGCTGCAGGAAGGAGCAGTAAAAGGAGTTAAAATAGAAGATATGAAAAAACAAACACTAAACAGTTTAAGTGGGCAAACGCCCTGCCCCCTTTCTGATCAACAAAACTTGTGGCGAAAGTAGTTCTTTATTTTTACAGTGTTTTAGAAGAATCGATCTATATACCGTAGCTTAAGATATAATTAATATATATAAGGGCGTGGCACTGCCCACTTTTCTAGTCGTCTAAAAGCACTAGCACAGGAACTCAGCTTTTGTGCGAATTTTCGCGGGAAACTCGTTTAAACAAAAAGTTTAGTACTAAAAATTGCATTATTCGGGGGTGGCATTCACCCCCTTTCCAATGAATAAATCTAATTGCAATGGGATTTGCTAATATTTGTTTTAAACGAACGGGTTAATTTACAGCGTAATAAGAGATTTTTAATAAATAAGGGAATAGTACCGCCCCTTTTTTATTTAATAATTTTTATTATATGACGCATATATTTTTCACATATTTTATATAGTTTTTTAAAGCGATCGCTTTAGTTAGGAAAAGAATAAGGGATGTATTCAATATATTAGGGCGTGGCACTCCCAATAGGATACTTTTCTAGTCATCTAATTTCAATAGCAAAGGATTTCAATATATGTGTATCTTTAACAAAACTCGGTTAGGTAAGAAACTAGGAAGAACAAAAATGATAATTTACATAATGTAGGCGTGGCATTTAACCCCCCTAATATCTACACACATTTTTTTATAACAGCCATTTCGTATTTATACAGTCTTCCAGAAACTTCGGTAAGTAATTTGTAGCGTAAGATAATTAATCGATAGGCGTGACACTGCCCATTTTTCTGCTAATCTAATCCAAAGGCCAAAGAAACTCAACGTGTGTATGCATGGATTTTCACAAGACTGAGGTGAAATAATAAAGTTTATTATGCAAATACTTATCCTGTGGGCGTGCCACTGCCCACTTTTCAAAGCAACAAATAGTACTATGGGAAAAACAGCTATTTTAGCACTTTCAACACAGAAATTGTTACATACATATTCTCTTATGTGGGCGTGGTAACATATTACGTTATGTGGGCGTGGCACGAGCAAATGAAAGCTGTTAAAGATTTAACAGCTTTAATTTCTATATAAATTTTCCAATTAATTATGACTTTATAGGGGCGTGGAATTGCCCACATTTTATACTTTCAAATTGTTTTGTTTCCTTAAGACGAATTTCATACAATTACAAAATATCATAGGAATCGAATTATCAATAATGTTCAACAGAAATACACTTAATTGGCAATTTCCACCGCTGGCTGATCATTTAGTCGTAGGGTATAGAATTTCATAATAATCATTAAGCCGCCTCAGAGGAATCGTATTAATAGAAGTAGCTTACCCATAGTATTTCACTACTATGGAATGGTGGTAGTATGTTTATATCGGTTCTGGATCACTTTTTCATCAACAATTTTGGTTAATTATTTTCATCCAAAATTAGTTACTTATTTCATATTGTGCTTACAAATAATCAATATAGCAACACTGGCAGCATGAGCAGCTTTTTTATATTGAAAAACTGGTCCAGATCCGGTATAAAGATGCTACTAATGGACTATGTATCGTCCATTGACAACGTATTTTATCAGTATTTTGAACAATATTTTATTTGGGCGTGTTACTGCCCACTTCTTAAAATAATATTTAATATACAAGGCTTTTCTCTTCCTAAATCAAAAATTCATTTAATTATCTCTTATTAAAAGTGTGGTTGGGAATGAAACTAAATAAACTACCGACGAAAGATTTTGTCACATTTTCAATAAACGAAGAAACTGACTCAAGCAGGTCAAAATAAATAGTTATGCAAAACTCGTTGTATAATAATGTTTTATCAGCCCACTCTTATTGAAAAACTCTTGTGCAGTTTAAAGCTTTAAGCATTAAAGACCAGGACACGTTTGAAATACAACCTGTTTATGAAAGAAGTTATCTTGATAAGCAGTAATTTCTTGTCCTCCCCTAAAACTATACTGTTATTTTGTTATTATTGTGTAGGCTTTTAAAAAATTAATGGCAATTTGTTAACAGAAAATATTTGAATGATGGCTGCAGAGCGATAAAATTAATTACCTTTTCGTGTTCAGCAAAAAAAAAAAATGATAGCAGTCGCAGCAATAAATGCTTTAAAGTTATTGAAATATATTCGTAGTATAACAAAAAGAGGGTGGTTCTTTTTTACTGGATAAAGAGGAGAATTGCTAGCTAGTATATTAAATAGATTTAAGAAATTAAAAGCACTTTCATTTAAGGCAATACAAAATAAAAACTAACCCCCTATTTAAATACTTAAAAAATTAGCCTAAAAATAGGCATTTAAGATCGTGTTAAGGTTTACATATTAAATTATAATTATAAAATATATATATTTAACTTTTTAAAATATGTAAAAGCTCTTCTTTTATGTATAAAATATTAGAAAATATATATTATCCAGTTTTAAATACCCTCAAAGCTCTCTGCTGCAATTCCTTTCGCCTGTTTTCAATTAACTTTTTACTGAAATTAAACTATTTTTATTGTCTATTTTTCTTCTTCTTCTTCTTCTATACTCTCTTGTATTTTTCAATTATTTGCATGGTAAATACAATAAATTTTCCAAGAAATTTTATTAAAACCATAGGAGATTATAAGCTTCTCCGTTTTGCAGCACAAGATAGCATATGTGTTGCATACTTTATGGGGCAGCTTTAGCTTTAATTCTTACCTCAAAATAAAATATAAAATATATTAAAAAAAACGAAATGAATGCAAAATACAAAGTGAAACAACAACGGCAACTACACCTTCAGAGTTTCTATTTTTAATTCTTATTTTCGATACAGAAACGAAAGCAAACAACCAACTTAAGCCTTTCAAAATAAATAAGAAGTTAAATAAAAATTATATTCAAATAAAAATGTGTACGAGTATTTCATATAACCCAACGAAATGTGTGCATATTTTTTCGAGAAATAAAATCAGTTAATGGGAAACAGAAAGAGTAGTCAATATCATGGCAGCAGTGGACTGTATTTTAAAGTCGACTTTTGGCATTTTTAATTAGGGGAGAACTAAAAAAATTATTTTTAGAAAGCGGTTGTCCATCCCTGCACCTTCCCGCTATTTTCACCAGCAAAGTTATAAAATTTTGAGGCTTTTTTTCTTCTCTAATTTTTGGTCAGAATTATTATCCCTCAAATATATCAATCATGTTTAATTTATAAAAAAAGGAAAACAATATTTTAGTTAATTACCCTTTTGTTCAAAAATATGTGATTTTTTTTAATTTTGAAGAATAATTGAATTTTCAATATGTTAGAACTTTTAAATCTGCTCGAGAATACTAACTGATCAGATATATAGGGTATTTTTTATAGAGTGATACAACCTTGAGTTGGCATCACTGCTTTATTTGACCACCCATTTAACAGCTGATAGTTGCTTTTTGTTTAGTTAGCTTTGACATTTCATTATGGTTCGACTTACACCAGAGCAACGCGTGCAAATTATGGAAATTTTTAATCGAAATAATGGTTCTGTTCGTCAAACTTATCGGGCACTTCGTACATTCAAAATTTTATTTTCCATTGAAGCCCATTTTTGGATGAATGGGTACGTAAATAAACACAAATTGAGGCATTTGGAGTGAGGAGCATCCAGTAGCTTTTGTCGAAACACCATTTCCATTCACAGAAAATTACTGTTTGGTGCGCTGTATGGGCTGGCGGAGTCATCAGCCCATATGCCGTCTTCAAACACGATGATGATCAGAATGTTACTGTTTGTGAAAATTGGTGTTCCAGATTGCGCCTTGTACGCGCCAGGCGTGGCGGCCACATGGCCGAAATCGTATTTAAACATTAATGTCATAAAATTTTCTATCCATTTACATGGATATCATAAATATATTACTATGTTTTATTATGATTTGAACTTGTATTACTCTGTAAAAAACACCCTTTATAATTGCGTGGTTTTTTAATCACTTTTTTCGAATTTTTTTCGTTTGCGATATCTCACGAAGGGATTAAACGATTTTCACCCGATTTGCAGTCAACGTGCCTTTTAATTTTGAGAACTGATAAGTTTCTGGAACCGACGATTATTAAAAAATATCATTTTAACAATTCTTTTATTTTTCTATGTTTTAAATTTCTTGAAATCGCTTCAAATTCACAGGAAATCTAAGTTCAGAATTAGTCAGGAAAGCCTTTTAGGACCCGAAAAAGTCCAGATCTAAAGAAAACTCGATTTGAAACGAATCACTTTCTGATTTTTGAACATTTTTAATTTTCCTAACGGGAAGTTAAAAAATATTCTTTTTAATATTTTTGTTAGTTAAAAGTAGAGTTTCATCAAACGGATAAACGGTTTTTTATCATTAAAACTTTACTATAAACTAAAGTGGGCGTTAAGTTAAAGGAAGGAATATCTTAGCTGTAAGATATAGTGAGGATTATAACCAGCAACACAAAATGATTAGAAGCATACAGTATATATTACGGCATAGTTTTAAAAGCTCTATATAAAATAATGGAAAACACGTTAACTTTATCGTTCCCATTAGCTATAGTTTCCTTTAACTACTGGCAACATTATCGCTAAGTTGTAAAAATTATGCTTAATTTGCTTTGAAAAAAATTCACTGGTTTGCCATATTGTCCCTGTATAACAAACCTAAAGTCTGCGTATGTAGCTTTTTATTTGAGAAACTTTTATTCAAAGTCTGCTAGCAAAACATATTAATATTTATCTAACAATGCGACAAAAACTTATTATAAGAGATACAGGAAGAGTGTGTGTGTCTGGAAATATTTTATTGTTTCAGCAGTTGTGCCATACGAATGGCTAAAAATAAATAGGAATTATATTTGAGATATGAGCTTAAGGTTCGTTATGCAAAATACAGTGTGCAAAAGGACACATGAGAGCATGCATGAGTTTTTGAAACAGAACATTATAGCAAACTTTAGTAGTATAAAACTATATAAATAATTTTATATATAGAAAAATAAATTATTTTTGTAGCGATTTTTTAAGCAAAAGATCCAACTTTTATATAAAACCAAGAGACGATCTTTTGCTCAAAACCAATACAACAAGAAGATCAACGAAATTAGAAGGATATAAAAGAAAAATATTTTATAAATTATTTTAAAATAAAATAAAATCGGTACAACACATTGAAAGGAAATTGTGGCTCAATTTACAACACTTGTTGTATCGTTTAAAGTTGTATTTGCAAAGATCATTTCAACCAAAGATGTACTAGTGAATTATATTTTTATTTTGAGAGAATTAATTTTTTAATATTGCCTTTTCAAATACAATTTTATGCTGAGTTCTTTTCTAGAAAAAAGTGCAACATTTTTTACACTTTTCAACAAAAAATGGCAACATCTCGATATATGGAATCAAGCAATTTATTAGAAATTAAACCAACATCTCTAACAAAAAGTAATTTCTGTTTTAAAGCTCCTTTAAAACTGCCACTTTTAAGAAAAGAATTGAACAAATTTTACCTGCTTTCCAGGAAAGAAAACGCCATTAATCAATAAAACAACCACAAAAAAACTATTTCTTTAACAGACCTCGTACTAGTCCAAAGCGCATTTGGTTCTTTACAGTCAAGGCTCCTGAAAATATTCTATTTATTATATCTGTTGTATCATGCGGCAGTAATAATGCCAGAGAAATAGTTTTCAACTAGAATTTCAAACATGTTAATTAACTCAGTTTTACATAAACAAAATGATTTAAATAAATCTACCAACATCAAGACACTTATTTCTTTATCTATAATTCACTATTTAATATTTTATTTCATTTTCCATGTCTACTACTTATTATCCTATTATCTTTTTGCATATTTTTTCTTTTTTTTTTGTTTTTTTTTTAATATAATTTTTGCTTATTTTTGCACCATAAAAATCTGATTAACAAAAGGCTATAAAAATAAAATACCCCAGCATACATTTAGGGCTTTTATCTAACAAACCAGAAAACTAGATAACAAACAAAATTCCAAATAACAAAAACAACACAACAACCCGACAAAAACAAAAAATACAGCTCCAACAAATTATCTAAATATCCCCAGAGACTAATCTATTTTAAAACTAAATATATATATATTTTTCACAACCAAATCGTTAGGAAATCATATACAGAAAATCTAACAGGGCATAACAGGGAGACAAGACTTTAAACTGTCATTAAACCAAACGGAGAAGCAAGAAAAAAAGGAAAAATAAAAAAAGGACGAAAACTCAAAGCAAAAAAAAAAAAATATTTTGCACAGTTTGCCAAAAAAGATACAGAAACATACGAACTCTATTATCTGGGAACAGAGTGTTACGAAACCCACATGAGACCGTTTTTTTTAAGGCACAAATTTTCTTAGTTTTTTTGCTGTTGTTGTTGTTTGTTTAGATTTTATTATCTGGATGTGTAGTACAAAACACTCTTGTGCTTAAGTTAATTTCAACAACTCAAGCTGAAAATCACTAGATATGCTGAGTGCTGGGTTTGTGTGTGTGTGTGTGTATTTATTTCCTTTTTTTTTTTTGCTTTCGTAAAATTCTCCTCTAATAAAATAAAATCAAACTGCAGAAAAAGTTTAAAAATTTTCGTCAACAGCAATGAATAATTAAAATGCTCCCTTGACTAAAGCCGGAGAATTATTTTTCACTTTTGAGAAGAACAAAAAAAAAAAAAAAAGGAATTGAAAAAGAAACAAACAACGACCCAAAATAACGAAGCAAACATCTATAGAATTTTAAAAATTGTAGCTGCGAGAGCAACAGGGGTAATTAATCAGCAGGAAATTTGGAAATATAAAATATGTTTGAAATAAATTATTAAAACACAGAGACGAAATTCAAACTTGAAAAGGACAAGCAAATGGAATTTAAAAGCCAGAAATTTACAGTTCTATAAACATTAACACCGTGTTTTCAGATTAATTTTTAACTGAGTTTAATGTAGTCTGAAACTCTGATTTTATTATTATTTTATTAAAATGCAACATTTTAAGCAAAACAAAACTTTTCCATTAAAAATGTTATAAACAAACTTGTTAATGGAGGCACAAATCCACTTTCGGATTAACTAAACTGAGTTCCCGAAAACCGACCCTGAGTTGAATTTATTACTGTTTTAATAAAAATGCAAAAACAATTTATTTTAAAAAAATTATATGGAATAAAATTATTTGTTATTAAATATTTAATTGTCATAGGCGTGGTGCTGCCCACTTTTTTATATTGAAAAATTTTATTGCCGAAATGTGTGCAAAGTGTTAAAAAAACAAACAATTTTAAATTTTATATTTTGTAGGCGTGGTCATGACTCTTTTTAACCCACCGATTAGTATTAAGCAAAAAAATTTAATACATATGAAAATCCCCACAAAATCAGCAGGATAAAATACTACAAAATTAATATTAATATCTAAAAAGCGTACTGCCGCCCACCCTTTTTTACAAAAAAATTATGATGCACAAAAAAGTTTTATACATAAACAGTTATTGAAATCATTTCAATAAAATTTGAATCTTATCGGAGTAATCCTGCCCGTTTGCACACTCCCAAATTGTTTTAGCAGAAAATTTCAATGTATGCGCAAACTATCATAATAATCGGTAGGATAAGATACTTCAAAACTTATATTAATTTATTATGGGCGTGGTGTTGGCCCCTTTTCGAGCCACAGAATTGTACTAACAAAAGATCTAAAGAGTCATGCGAAAATTTCTCAGACATCGCTTGAGCAGAATTATTAAACAAAGATAATTAACAGTCTAAAGGCATGGTTCCGCCTACTTTTTCAGCTATTCGATTGCAATGTTGGCGGAATTCGAGGTGTGTGGAAATAACTGATGCAAGTAAAAATAGTTCATTTCAATGAGCGAATTTTTATAGGCGTGGTACTGCCTATTTTAATAAGCTTCATAGTATATTGTCGTAGAAACTAAATTATTTGGCAACTTTTAAAAGAATTTAAGCTGTACAAATAGTTCCTAAATAATATTTCACTTCTATGGGCGTGTTACTGCCCCCTTTTAGAGACCATGGCATTGTACTGCCAACAGATCTAAGCACGTGCATTCAAAGTTTTCCAGACATCACAGAGCATGGGAGTAGAGTTATTGAAAAAACAACATTATCTTCATAAAGGCGTGGTACAGCCCACTTTTGTGAAATTTCAGGTCTATACAAAATCTCACGAAGAGTATATATGCAAGTAATAAATATATATTTTTTGCAAAGCCATAAAAATGTATGAAGTGTAAAATTTTATAAAAATAATTTAGGCGAAGGAGACTAAAAAAGTTAATTTACTTGGTGTGGGCGTGATACTGCCCACTTTTACAATTACAAAATGCAATTATCGGAAAAGCTTTATGTATGCAAAGTTACGAAAGGCAGAAGCATGCAAGACTCGAAATATGCGCTTTATAAGTATATTTTTGGGGCGTAACGCCGCCTACTTCGATAATGTTCGCATGATGTTGCCGCAGTTACCAAATACATTTGCCAACTTTCGAAACAGTCCACCACTTATAAATAGCCGTTGAAGATAATTATATTTATTTGGAAGTGGTACATCCCCCTTTCGATCTAATGAATTGTACATGTTACTTTTTTTATAACTCACTTCAGTGGAATTATTCAAAGAAAATTTAAGTAGCTTTGTAAGGGCGTGGTGCTGCCCACTTTTCCAGTCATTCACTTGCATTGTTCGAGGAAATGAATGTGTGTGCCAGATTTCATACAAATCCCTATTATAAGTAGTTGGTCAATATTACAGTTTTATGGGCGTGGCATTGCCTACTTAAATAATCTTTATATATAAAATTATACTATTTCCAAGCTGTCTGTCAATGCCCATTTTTAAAATCATAAAAATTTATGCAGTGCAAAATTTTATAAAAATAATGTACACAAAATAGACTAAAACAAGTTGCGTTACTTAGTGTGGGCGTGGTACTGCCCACTTTTACAACTACAAGATGCAATTATCGGGAAAGTTTTATGTATGCATAGTTACTTAAGGCAGAAGCATGTAAGACCCTAAATATGCGCCTTATGTATATATTTTTTGGGGGCGTAACACCGCCCACTTTTTTACTGTGATAAATTCTGCTCAAACTACAAAATATTAAGGTCTAACAATATTTAATGTAAATCAAATTAATAGATATGGTTAAGCAATTATATGTGTATTTACTTTATGTGGGTGTGGCATTGCCCACTTTCCTTTTGAAATTAATTTTTAATAAAAAAAACATTATGACAGACAGAATATTTCCCACATCGACTTATTAATAGCGCAGACTTTCAGTTAGAAAATGCACGAAAACCTTTGCCTACTTAAAGGCGCTAATTAATATTTTTTTGCTTAATGTCTACATTAATTTTACTAATTAGTAACCCAAAAAAGCACATGGCTCTTTCCCACCCTCTGTTTTTGCTCGCTTTAAAAACGCCTGACAAAAATATTAAAAAATCTATTTTAGCACACAAATCAGTTATTAAGAAAAAAGATTTTTAGACCCGCAAAACAACATCCCAGATTTTTTTTCAACATTTTTTTTTCTGAATGTAGACAATTTATGTTGTTGCAAAGCAAACAATTATAATTGTAGCAGAATATATGAGAAGCAGAACAACAACAGCAAAATTTATCTAGAAACCAACAATAGAAATATTTGAGTTATAGTGGTTGGGTAGGCTGAGCAACATACCCAAAAAAGTATGCTATAGGAAATGTTATAGAGAAAGGAAAATTGTCAGTGAAACGGAAATGGTTTAACAAGTTTCACATTAAATTCTTAGTTGTTTTGTTAACCAAAAAGTTTTTTTTAAAGGCTTCATTCAGTCGGCCTAAAACTTGTCTCAGTTGTTTATGACCTGAAGGGTAAATGGATAGTAAAATTTTATTTAATGTGTAGGAGAAAATAAACGAAAACAGATTTTGTGTAGCAACAGCAAGGAAAGCGGCGAGAGAGAAAGAGAGAGGGATACACAAACTTTTAACCAGCCTTAAGGCATCACAAGCTAATTAAGTTTAAATGGATTAACATCCAGCAACTTAAAACAGTACAAAAAGGAAAAGCAATAAATTTTTAAAATCTGTTATTATTAACTAAAATTTTATCTTAAGCAAATTTAAATGTTTCAAAGCAGATTCAGGAATTAATATTATCGCAGAGTTAAGCAGCGATTAGCTGATTCAAATTTTGCAACACGACTGTAATAATTGAGGTTTCTTTGCTTCAGTGAGGCCTCCTGTATGTATGCAACAAATCCCAAACATGTTTCCTTGAATCAAAATGTATTTTCATATTCCTTCTTCTCTTCTTAGAAGATCATCTTCCCCTTAATATAATTACTTTAAGTGCAATAAAATAATGTTTCCTGTTTCTTTTCTTAATTCCAATTCATTTCTTTTTTCTTTCTTATTATTTTAAAAATTCCTTAACATATGCAATACATTTAAGAACAACACATTTTCTTTTTTTAACAAAAAAAAAAAACTCTTCCTATAAAATAAACTTTAACATCAAAATGTAGCAGACTTTATTAAATTTGCCAAAGTAATCAAGCATGTCGAGGACGAGTTTCCTTTATTTTGTGAAATCCTCAAAAAGGTCTCAGCATGCACATGCATGCTAAACTAAGCAGATGCGTAGGATAGGTAACAGGAAAACTCAATAATACAAAAACAAACAGCTGTAATTGATTTATAAAAGATATTTATAATGCAAACACTCTCTCTCTCTCTCTCTTTCTCTCTTTTGTGATTAACTTTGATTTTCATGCATAACGCTCCTGCTTGGAGGAAATATATTATTTCTACTTGAACAACTTTCTTGCCATCGCTTCTGCCGTTATAGAAGTGTTTTAACTAAATAAGACACAATCATCTGTTGTATCGAAATATAAAAGAATTTATTAACGTTAGTGAGTTTGCACATGTTAATGCCACGAGCACACACACATACACTTGCACGTCTTACCCTACACAAACAACACATACTCGTTTATCAAAGAATATATTTGCAAGTGTATTCAGTTTGATGAGTTTATTGTCATTAAAATAATTACTCGAAAATATGAAATTGTATTAATGCTTTGCAAATCCTTTTGTTGTCATTTCAATTTAATATTCCTTTACAAGGCATCGTTTGAAATATTAAATAAACAAAAACATATATTTTCTATACGATTATTATGATTTTCAGTTGACAGTATTAAATTAAATGAAGTGCATTCAGCACTTCACATCAAATAATGACAGAAACTTCGGAACAAACACCTTTTGAAATGATTTCGAGAAATTATAATTATTGGGAAGGATTAATTTTTTATTAAAGGGATTTTTAATGCCGGGTTTTAGGCTGCAAGATGTTTCAAAAATTTACACAATCGAATATTTTAGTTTTCATTTATATTTTTATTGAAATGAATTTTATTCGAATCAGTTTTCTTCGAATTATTTTTATTCGATCACTTTGAAAAAAGAACTTTGTTTGAATAACTTTTATTCGAATATATAAAATTCGAATATATAATATGATAATAAAAGACAAACATTTTGCTAAGCTGGCAACACCTGTCTGCCTTTGTGGAGGGATTTTAGCGCCAGTTTTTAGGCTGCAAGATATCTTAAAACTGTACATAATCGCATATTTATTAATTAAATAGTCTAATTTCGATTAATTTTTACTCGAAAGAGTAAATTTTTTTTTCTTATTTAAGTAACTTTTATTTAAATAACTTTTGTTGAAATAAGTTTTTCTGGAAATAATTTTTATTTATATTTTTACTTAAATGATTTTTAGTCGATCGAATCATTTTTATTCGATCACTTAAAAAAAAAATTACTTTTGTTTGAATAACTTTTATTCGAATAATAAAAAAATTGGAGTATATAAAATGGAAATAATTTTTATAAACTAATTTTTTGACATATTGTCATGTTACTATTATAATATGAAATTTATTTGTTGGGTGGTTAAGCGCCAATGAAATGCATATAGACATTGCTTAACCACCCAAAAAATAAATTTCATATTGAAATAATTTTTATTTCTACTTTTATTTAAATGATTTTTAGTCGAATTAGTTTTATTCGGATCATTTTTATTCGATCACTTAAAAAAAATTATTTTTCTTTGAATAACTTTTATTCGAGTATATAAAATTCGAATATATAATATGATAAGAGGCAAACATTTTGCTAAGCTGGCAACACTTGTTTGCCTTTGAGGATAACTTTTGTCTTAATAGTTTTCTTCAGTTACTGGCGGCATGTCATCAAAGGTTTTTATACTTGAATGCATGGTTGGCAAATATAAGAAGTTGCCACCTGTGCCTGCACTATGCCCGTGTGTTGCCACCTGGCTAATGGGTATGGTGGGAATACCCAACCTGATATAGTCGGCAAGTGTTGGCACAAGTTTCACTAATTTTAGGTCATAGAAACTTCAGCTATCGTTTGGCTAAGACACTGGCCGATCAGGACCCGCAGCAGCGGAGGCTGTAACAGCAACAGAAGTTGGTGTAGGGTGTCTTCTTCATACTGACTTTTATCCTTCAGTCTAATTAATCAGGCATCGTATACTATTGAAATTTGCTATTGTGTAAAAAGTACTGCCGGCTATTATTATTTTTATTTCCGCCCAAAATTGCTTTAATAAGCAATTATCATAAATTTACACACACACACACACACATCAAAAATATTTGTATTGCCTATTGTTAGGAAAATAATGGAGACATAAATTGAGGAATATTGTATGGAATTTTTCGCACATTATAAATTGTGGCCATAATTTCCATTAAGCATGGTTTACTTGCTGTTACTCCCCAGGGGCATATAATTCTTTTGTGTTAATTTTTTGGGATTTTTTTTATAAAAAATTAAATATCAACAGAAATGAACAGGTACAGACTGCTGATAGCTGACATTGTCAATATCCATTTCCGTTACTAAGAAAAATTCTTTAACAGCCTGTTTACGCTCATCGTTAATTTTTAAATTAATTTTTATTTTGTAAAAAAAAACATTTCCTCCAAAAAAAAAAAGAGTTTTAATTTTTTTCACAATAGAAGCGTATAAATATAATAAAACATGGTCTTTGCGGCAAACTGTTGAAAATGTGGTGCAGCTTTACTTAACCGCAAACAAATAAGTAACAGTTCAAACAACTTCCTTCGCCTGGCTGACTGACTGGCTGCTTATTGCAGTGTTACTTGAAAGGAGCAGCAGGAAACACCAAAAATTACACCAGCTGGAGAAAATTGTAACCGAAACGAGACAAAAGTAAAACAAAATTAAAGACAAGAAAAAAAGTACCAACACAAAAGAGTAGAAAAAGGGAGCAAAAAATAAAAAATAAAAGCACGAAGCAAGAGAAAAAAAGTGAACAAAAGTTCAAGCCAAATACGGTGGCTGAGAAAACCAAATATTTGCAGGGAACAAAAGGACTTTTGAACGCAATGACTGCTGGCTTTTTGGTAAATGCAGTGGTTTCAGTTTTACTTTGCGTTCACAGATTTAACATACACACTTACAAACGCAATTAACCAAAAAATAAAAAAAGAATAAATAAATAAAAAAGAGAACATAAGAAATTCCACAGTAATAAATTTTTGCAAAATTTTAATTTGAGAGCAGGAATTTCAATGACACTAAAATATATTAACGCTTCTTAATATGAAATTAAATATTTTACAGTTTTTATTGATCAATAATTGCCACAGTAAACTTAATTAATTAAAACAATATAACAAATGAAATGAAGGGAAATGTATTTCAAAAATCCCCATAACTCCCAGAAAACTATCTTAAAATCTCTAAAATAAGATTCTCAGTATTTTCAATGTATTTCTTTTATTTTGCAACAAAGAGGATTACTTCGAAGATCCCCACAATTCCCAGAGAAGTATTTCAAAATCTCTAAAATAAGATTTCTCAGTATTTCCACTGTATTTATTTTATATCTCAAAACAGGGGAAGACTTGCTTGCGATATCCCCACAATTACCTCCAAAAATTCCCAAAATCCCAAGTTCTTTTTAAAAACGAGCGCACTAGCCCATCTTAAAATAACGGTGCACATACGCTAATACTACTTTGCACAAACTGCTGTCAGATATATTTACTTGCGGATTTCTAGAGTACAAATAAAAAAACTAATTATGACTTCAATACGAATATCGTAATATTACTAAAACTGTTCCCACGCCTAAAAAAACTGTTCCCACTTCTAAAAAAAACTGTTCCCATTACATGAAAAGCTCTTCCCATCATTAGGGCACATTCCTTGCAGCACAAAGAAATTATGTTACTTAATATTCGTTATTTTTCGGTAAAATTAACTATTCCCAAGAACATACTTAACTAATATAAAAACTTATATTAATCATATTGTGTTTGTAATAGATTTTATAAAAATTTCAGTTCACTGTTACAAGTTCTGCAAATCGAACTGTTCCCATTTTTGCAACATTTTCTTTAGAGCCACCAAATTGTATCATTAATATTCCTTATTTTCAGGTGATATTAACTATTCCCAGGGAAAAACTTACAAATCTTAACCAATTTCGGAATGAATAAATAAAATGGTATTTCGCGTTAATTTAATTTAAAATTTAAACTGTTCCCACTTTTATAAAAACTGTTAACATTTAACGAAAAGCTCTTCCCATTGTTAAAAAGTATCTTTACAGCACAAATACATTAAGCCACTTACTATTCCTTATTTTCCGATTATACTAATTGTTGCCTAATACAAAATTTTATATAACTAAATTAGAGTTGTAGCCCCATTCATTACTAGTGACCCATGTCATTATTTCAATTCCACTTCCTGTACATAAAATGATTTTTATATAGAATTTTGAGATATTACTAGTTGATTAAATTAAATTCGAAACTGTTCCCACTTATAGAAAAACTCTTCCCATGCTTAAAGCCACTAAAGAGTTCACTATTAAGGATATAATAAGCGATATTGTAATTTTGATTCCATTTCTTATGTAATTGTTAATATTTGACACCAATTCTGGCGTTTTATAAAACGCAAGTGCGGTATTACTAGTATAAATATTTCCCAGACATACAGTCGCCACATTCGAATAAGCTAAAAGTTTGCTTTGAAGAACCTGTTCCCATTTGTTAACATGGCAAAATTATCCACACCCAAAATGTATATTTAAACTGTGTTTGACAAAAAAAAAATTAATTCCCAAACAATCGTTCCGAACAATAGCTTCTACTGCTTTTATGTAGAACTAAATTTTTTGTACAACTATTTCAGCTAACAAACAAGGAAACTGTGCATACAAAAAGGATTTACAATACAAGTCAAACTAATACACTCGTCGTACAAGCCTTTAGAAAAGGCACAACAAACGTTACCAAAAAAAATGTCAGCCCACTCACTTCCTTTCTTATATTTTATTAAACACACACCAGTGCCACACCCACAGACGACTACATGCTCTTCGTGATACTCCTATTTCGCCAGCAGCATTGTTGTTTGAAACACATGTTCGACACACAAAAGGAAACCACCAGAAATTAAAAAAGTACGACGCTATTGTCCTTTTACAATGGCTTATCAAGGGGATGTTGAATTGGGAACACTTAAACAAAAATTTTCAAAGATACAACAACAACAAAAAATAATATTAATCAAAACATTACCCACATACGATTATTATCAGCACGAATACTATGGCATGCTTTTAGGCATTTTCTTATCGAGGTTAATGTTCATTGAGAGCGGAATGAAATAATTTTCTTTTTCCTAATTACACACACACAAACACACAACTGCAAAATAATGGGGAATATATTAACCCAAAATTTAAGTAATTAAATGTTGCAGGAATAGTGAAGCCTTTTCGTTGTACGGTTTTCAATACTTAATATTCATTTGAGCTTAAAAGCAGTTCTCATCTTTGAAGTTGAATGACGACAGCGGCTAATCAATTTAAAAAAAAATATATATAAAAACTTCTGGGCCTGAGTACTGGTCCTATCCATAAGAAACGATTGTGACTAATTCGCTTATACCTGCGAGTTAAAAGTACATCAAAAGAAAAAGACCAACGGAGGACGAATCGCCCGATCTAGGTGGCCAGTTCCATGTGGGATGACCATGCCCTCAAATCGCGTTTGCAGAGAATATCCAATGTGGTAGTTGGTGTCCATATCATTCAAATTAGGATTAAAGTACTTTGCAATCATCGACGTAGAGGGCTTGACAATGATGGACTTGCAAATTATCCATGACGATGCCAGTCCAAAGTTCACACTAAATAGTGGCTTTTTGGGATAACTCACAAATTCGACAATCATCCAGAAACAGTCCCTATTGCTGAAGACGTTTTTTCTATGAAAATTAAGATCGATTACCAAGCGCATCATTGTATGTGGTCGTTTAGCTTCAGTTCCATTCAATTTCCAGTTCAACTGAATTTTGTATGAAGAATGAGGTTTCCAGTCACGAGGCATAATTCGCTAAGTTGTCGTCGGCGAATAGATGAGTCCTTGCGAAATGGACTGAGTTGGTTTCTCCTGCACACTCTCACGGACAGGGGCGATGTTTTTGACTGATCTGGCTTTTCGTAGAAATTCACCTCGTAGTCGATTATTACAACATATTGCGAATAGTGCTCAGGGCGGGTATGGCGATCGTAAAATGGGCGCTTTCTATTGTCCAAACAGAACAAATGTTACTGAATTCTACATCCGTTAACGGTGAGTTAGAAAAATGAACTGACAAAATGGCGGCTAAATTGGCGGATGCAACTCCAACAAGATCGCCCTTTAGCAACTGACAAAGATCGGAGTTCTCTGTTGGACAGTGTCATGCAGACGAGTGAGGTTAGTTTGAAAATAGGAATTAAATTTTATATTTAAAATTTTTTTACACGTTAAGAGATCACACTAGGCTCACGTTAAGAGCACTAGGAAGATTGCTTGGCCATGGGTATCAGCGCAGAGGGAATACTTTTTGCGAGTACTTTATTCGAAACTTCTCACATTGTAACACCCCATATTCATAATATTTTTCTTTTAAAAATTTTTCATAAAAAATTTCCTTAAAATAGATTTTGTATTTCAATTTTTTTATAAATTCTAGGCAATATCTTTTGTTGTTGGCTTTTCATGAACAACTTTTATTTCAAACATTATTTTTAATTCAACTCTCGCCATTATCGCAATTCTTTTTCTTTTTTCAAATGTTTCAAAAAAAAAAATCCCAATTTTTTTAATTTCTTAATCGCAAACGACAGTATTGTGTTAACTAGAGATAGTAAATTTATTAGAAATTAGTCTAAAGTTAAAATAAAATTTGTTGTTGTTTCCAAACTATTTTAAACAACTAAAAAATGCAAGAAATATTAAATTTTTCTAGAAAAGAACATGCCTTTATGTAAAAAGTGCAACTTTTTAGTAAAAAATGCAAAAAAATTTAAATTTTTCCAGAAAAGAACATGCCTTTATATGAAAAGTGCAAATTTTTAGTAGAAATTCCAAAAATTTAACATTTTTCTAGAAAAGAACATGCTTTTATGTGAAAATTTGAAATCTATATATGATTCTTATATAGATGGCGAATTTTTACATAAAGGCAGGTTCTTTTCTAGAAAATATGTAAAATGTTTTGCATTTTTTACTAAGAACTTGCACTTTTCATGAAGTTTTGAAACTCTCTATATAAAATAAAAGATTTTTAGAGATCTAATGAAAGACCTGTAAATCTTAAGAAACAGTTTTGGTTCGTAATCAAAGTTTATTAATAAAAAATCATTCAAAAACCAACCACATAAAAAAAATAGTATTTCATTTGAAAGTTTACCTTTTTTTTGGATTTACCCCATATATTTACCAAATAACCGCAAACATGTTATTTCAAACATTCTAAAGCCAAACAAAACTTACCTAAAAAGAGAAATAAAAAATGGGAAACAAATTAAATTAACAATTCCATAAAATTTATTTAATATGCTTTAAGCCAATTTAATATTAAAAAAAAAAATAAATACAACAACACACTTCCTTGCCACAATACAATGTTTTACATAAATTTCAATTATTTGCTAAATATTTAACATTGAAAACCCCATTCATTAAAGTGATTGTATTTGTTGTGGAAAGAAAGATGTTGTAGTCCCTTTTAAATTTTTTTCTTTTTTTTTAATTTCATTTGAATAACAAACACCCTGTTTTATTATGATTTAATAACCATTAAAAGTGGTTTTACGGGGTAGAAAACAAAAAACATAAAAGAAGCGTTTCTATTCTATTAAAATTTGCATAATATTTTCATATGATTTCCTTTTTACTTAATGGAAAATATTAAGCGTTAACAAGTATTTTCGTTGGCTTGAATATCGTATGCGAGACAAAATCCGGTACAAGTTTTACAATTATGCATAAATAAAAACTCCTTAAGGCTAAATGCCCTCTTTTATAACAATCCTTATGCACAAAATCTTGTGCTCTCCTTAGAAGAAACAAACAAAATTTTATGCTCCAACACACTCTCTCACACACATAAATGCTTTCTGTAACTCTTCTCCCGCTTGTGCGAAAATTGTATGCGGGAAAGGAAGTCTCTTTTTAGCACAGTTACGAGTCGAGTCTAACTCAATAGACAGCTTGCAGTCAAATTAAAATCATATTAAATTTGCATATTTTTAAGCGCTGGCAAAATATTCCTACTGCCATACTTCTGGCACACGCCTTAAGACATACTTGAATTTTTTTTCTCTTTTTTTTTTACTAAATTAATGCTAACAAAGAGAGGGAGAGAAAGAGAGACAGATTTTTTGCAACAGCAACGCCATAAACAAACTTGTGGTTAAGTTAAGCAAATTTTATACATTTTTTTATTTATTTTTTTTGAAGGGTTATAAGAAAAGTGTTACAAGCAAAAACTCTTGTTTTCTGCCATGAGTTTATGAATATTTGATTGCACTTGTTTTGTCTAAGAAGTTGCTGAAATTTAATTAAAAACACAGATTTGATAAATCCCACAGAATAAATATTCCTTTTTTAAGGGTTTAATGGAGAATAAAAAAATTCATTCCAACACTGTTGCAACTCTCGGGGGGGAAATATAACAAAAACAATCTAACGAGCCCCCTGCCCTTCGAATGGGAAAAATCGTGTGTCTTTAGAGATTTAACACATACGACACATTGGCTCTAAGCGGCTACACACTACAAATAAATATATATATTTTTCGTATTATAAGAAACAGCCGATGGATCTTGCGCACGCTAAATCCACGTTGCGCTTTTAATTTTATTAACGCGTAGTTTTTGCAACAGCATGACCGTCATAAAGCATAACTGATACAGGCCATCATTTGCATATTGGAATGCAGCCCGTTCAATTTCACGTTTCCTACACCCCTTCCCCCAGCCCACTTTCAACGCTTCACAACTGATAATGAACTCGAGTAATGGCTTGTCAGATGGAACCAACAAAATAGGGGAAAAAAACCAACACAACAAACAGAATAAATACTAAAAACTACATATTGCCCTGACCACAGCATACGCTTAGGCGCAACTGGGAAAAAAATAACTGTAGCAGCATACATTATAAAGGGTTTTGTGTGCAAAAAAAAAACAACAACAACTGTTGTATGCGATTTTGTGTGCAAAATAACAGCAACAACAACAACGCCACAGCAAATAAATGGTGAGATAATGGCAAATGCTTGAATAGTGCCTAAGCAAACAGTGGCAGCAACGGCAAACAGACAAAAACAGAACTGAAAAAATCGTGCAAAAAAATTAAACAAAAGCACCAGCCAGCCAGAAAAGAAATGTATAGAACTGAATGAATGCTTTTTACCGCAATGCTGGTCGCGTATAGTTTTTTGCTGCCCCTCCCCAAAGTGTGTGTATGTGTGTGTGTGCATGCACACTTTTTGGCTGAGTTTATAAACAAGTAAAAGTTTTCATTAGGTGCGCAGTGCATTTGTGGTTGCATTGGGTACCCGGTATTGGTACCTGCATATTCACAAGACTTCTCACTAACGATGCCGTAAAGAAAGATTTTCCAATGCCTGAATTGTGTACGAAACTGCATCGTTAAATGATATTTTTAGTGCGAAACTTCAAATGGTGGCAAATGGTTTAAGTTCATATATCAAGTTGAAAACGCCTCAAGATGTGCTTCACTTTTTAATTAACAAAAAAGAAAGAAATAAAACAACAACAACAAAGAATAGCACAGACAACGGATGCGAATCAGGTAGATGAAATTAAACAGTTTAAGTAGTGAAAAAGGAGTTGTAATGAAGGCCAAATAATTGGCAGAGAGTTGGAGAATAAAAACAAACCAGAGACTAAATATATTTAAAATAATTAGCTGTTTAATATTTTCGTATTTTTTTTTTAGATTTTAAATATCTTGAGCATTAACCAGGGATTTATGTGACATATTAACTGGAACATGTAAAGCAATTAACCCCCTTATTTATAGAAATCATGAGACGCTAATAAGAGTGTAATAGAGTAAATTTCATATGAAATTTTCTTTTATTACGCTGTGATTAGACCCTCATAATTTTTATGGTTAAGGGGGTAAATATTACAGTTTTACTCCCCATAGGATTAAAATTTCATTCCTGATTAAACGTAAAAATATATGAAAGTGTTTAAAAAATATGAAAGTGTTAAACTTTTCACTGCTTTTATATTCAAGAAGAATATTAGAAATTCGTTTATCAGCATCATTATCTGGCAGTTATTGAATAAATTAAGATGCTCGCTACAGTTCGCGATCTAGATTTGCCCGATCACCCCATTTTTGTGACAAATTAAATTTTTACATTTAATTAAAAAAACAAATATATTAAAAAAAATTAAAGCACTCGATGGGAGTCGAAATCATGATCACTAACTAGCCTATTAGGGGCTAACATTTCCACCTGCCGGTTCGAGCACTATTAACGTCGCAAACCCCAATTTATAAATCATATTAAAAAAAATTGTTTTTTCTTTCGATAGGCGTGGTTCTCCACATTTTGTAATCTTCATTACAAGCCAAGGACAATAATCCTTTGTCGTTTATTACTAAATTTGATTTTTAAAAGTCTCCAAATTTTTCAGAACAATTCATAGTAAATATATCTGAGGCTAGCATCCAGTTACGATGGGCGTGGCATGACCATATATTATTAACGTATTATTATACTGCGACAAATAAATAATGTAAATTTTAGTGCGCAGAGCCATTACTAAAAATAGCTACAGGCATTTTTATTAAGTGGGCGCGGCACTTCCTGTTCTGGCATGATCGAATATTATTAATAAATTACTATATTGCAGCTTTATAAAGCAAGTCAAAAGGTTTCTGTGGAGTGTGTCACTAAAGTTAACTGCACACATTTTCATTAAGTGGGCGTGGTACTACCTGTTTTTGCATGGTCCAACGTTATCAACAAACTGTTATATTGCAGCTGATTGAATAAAAGTTTTAAGTTAAATCCAACACGAGTCCCACATTAAGAGGCGAAATTCGTGCGAAGTGAAAAAAGTTTTGGGGAAGTAAATCTTTCTAATAGGCGTGTCACTGCCCCTTTTGTAGCTAATTTTCAAATAGCTTTGTACAAGAAATTCTTTGTGCTAAAAATTTTATCGCAGCTTCTGATATACAAATAGTTTGAAATATATATATATATATATATATATATATATATAATTTTTTTTAAGGGCGTGACACTGCCCACTTTTATAATTTTAAGTCATTCTGGTGTAGAAATTCAGTGTGCTAAGCAGATTCAATAGGGTTTCTGAAACATATATGATAGCAATGAAATATTTATTTACTGTGGGCATGGCCCTGCCCCTTTTTTAATTTTTATAGTATTTTGATAAACATGTTAAATATCGCAGAATATTTATTATATGAGTAGAAATTCAAATAATTGATTGGCAGTGTATTTTGTGTGGGCATGGCACCCCCTTTTGTAATTTTGTTATTAAAACTTTAAAAAGTTCAATTACAATTCCTGACATAGAAATATATAATTAGAAAATAAATATTAGTTCTTGGTGGGTGTGGCACTGCCCACTTTTTTAATTACTCAATTATTTCATCAAAAGTATATGTGGAAAAGTTTGCGAATTTCTAAGATATACAAGTAGTTGATTATTTGTGCTTTTACATTTTTGTGGGCGTGAATGCGCCCCCTTTTTTTAATCCTTAAATCTGGTCCTAAAAACTTTTGGGTTGTATGCCAATTTTCATTCAAAATGCTGGAGTTGAAGTAAAATATTTTAGTTGCAATATTTCGTTGCTTTAGCTCCTGCAAGTATGTGAAGAGTTTTGCAAATATTTTTTAAGTGGGAGCAATAACGGGTGTGTCACAGCCCTTTTGTTATTTTCCATTATATTTTTACAGGAATATCTTGTAAATGGGTATATAACGATATTTAAATAAAGTTTAAGTAGAATTAATTGAAAGAAATGTATTTACTTTGTATGGACGGACGTGGCAACGAATGGCCTCGTTTCGAAATGGATTTTTCAGAAAAAAAAATATTTTCACAACTTTTCTGCTAATTAATAAAAATATATTAATTTTTAATTTGTAGCTTGAATCATAATCTTGTCCTTTAGAAACCGTTTTATTTTGGTTTATTATTTTATTTTTTTAATTTAGCCCCACAATGTATGCTCCAATTATTTTAAATGCAAACTCTTGCATGCACTTTTTCTTTCTTATTTTATGAATAACCTATTTTCCATATGGAAACCGCACAAAGTTTCTAAAATCTAGAAATATTATTATAATATTGCACAGCAATAAACATAGAACTTAATAATATAAAACAACATTGTGCTGGCTGCCTAAATATATGCTTTAATTTTCGACATAACGAAAAGCTACTGTGTAGCACATGAGCACATGAACTCGTACTTGTTATGTATATTTCGAATATGGTTGGTTGATTGCAAAAGCATGTTTAGCTGAACAAAAAGAGTTTTAGCTGCACAAGGGGCGTTGTGGCCAAAACTGTAGACGCTCTAGTGGTTGGAAAATTTTTAATTTTTTTTTTCTTATTTCTAAACATAAATTCACCTGTTTAGAGGTCATAAATTTTATATTTTCAGACAGTTTAAATGAAACAGCGTTCATACACAAATAATTACAAAACCATGTCATGTGCCTGGCATACGTTAAGGCTTGTTAGCCAGGCAGTTTTTTGTGCCATGAAAATATAAAATTTTTTGTTAATATTCACAAATTTTCAGTAGAAAAATAAAATAGAAAAACTCGCAATAAATTTTATTACTTTATAATTGCAAAATTTTCATAGTCTAGCTTTAGGAGTCAACAAATATTTTCGCTTACATTATCGTTATTATTTGCTGTCCACTAATAAAATTGGCCAATTGTTTTAGTTTTGCGGCTCGTACTCACAAACACATGCTGTTGTTTTATGAATACACCAGCAGTTGTATTATTTTTATTTTATTCGCTCCCAGCTTTTTATTATCGTTTTCCTGTGTTATTTTCCTATTTTTTCATTTCTTTTTCTGCTTTTCCACTATATTTGTAATTTTCATTGTTTTATTTGTGTTCTTATTACATTTTATATGTTTGTCTTTAGCATGAAAACAAGGTGTTGATCAGTGCTTTTTATTACGTTCATTAAAATATTGACCCCAAGGAGCCGTTAAGTAGACAATAATTTCTTTGCGCTGCACATAAATAAAGTTTTCTTGATGTAATTTGTTTTGGGACAATATTATAAATGAGCGAAAAGCCTTAAGTGCAGAAAAATAACAACTAAAATATAGACATTTCGGCAGAGAAGAAAGGAAAATTGCAAATATAAATATATTGCCTGAAAGTATGCTACGAAAGCTGGTTTCATTGCAAACTAGTTTGCGAAAATTTTTTATAGATTCACTTTAAGAGAATTTTAGATTTTAACTAATTTGAGGCTTTTTTTAAAAAATTTGTGTGCAAATTATTTGTATTTAAAAATTTTTATTCGAATCATATTCATTAACAGAAGTTTATTCGAATAACTTTTTTTTTATTATCTTTTATTTGGATAATTCAATTCAGTTCATGAATACAGTTTCATTTCGAATAATATTTTTAAAATTTTTTCTATTCCATTAAATTTTCTTTGAATAATTTTTAATTGGATAATTATTATTCGAATAAAATTTTTTTCACAAAATTCTTGTTCAAATCACTTTAATATTTTTTTATTGGAATAGTTGTTATTCGATTATATTTTTTTTGATAATTTTAGTATCGGATAATTTATTCGAATAATTAATTATCATTGATAAGTGAGTGATTTTTATGCGAATATTTTTTAATTCAATAATTTGTATCCATATCATTTTTATTCGAATCATACTTAATCAAATAATTTTATTCGAATAACTTTTATTTGAATAACTTTTATTATATGTAATTTTATTTCGAATAATACTTTTCAAATTATTTTTCTTACAGCAGTTTTTATTTGTATAATTTTTTTTTAATTCGAATAAAATTTTATTTCGAATAATATTTTTTGAAATAATATTATTCGAGTTAATTTTATTTATAAAGTTTTTGGTTATTATATTTTTTCTTTTAATTTAAGTCTCGGCTAATTTATTCAAATATTTTGCTAATATTTTTAGTCTCGATTCATTTAATCGAATAACTTTTATTCGAATAACCTTTAATTGAATATTTTTTATTCAGAAAAATTTATATTAAATGTAGTTTTTCGAATAATACATCTTAAATTCTTTTTATTCGATAAAATTTTTTTGGATAATTATTATTCGAATAGGATTTTATTTCGAATAAAATTTTTGAAATAAATTGTAATCAAATTACTTTTATTTTAATAATCTTGGTTCGAATAGTTATTATTCGAATATGTTTTTGTTAATATTTTTAGTCTCGACATTCGAAACATACTTATTCAAAAAATTTTATTCGAATAACTTTTATTTGAATAATTGTTATTTAGATAAATTTTAAATATGTGTAATTTTTTCATGTCATTTTATTTTTCAAATTAAAGTTTCTTAGAGTAGTTTTTACTTGGAAATTATTATTCGAATAAAATCTTATTTCGAATAATAATTTTCGAAATAAATTTATTCGTTCGAGTTACTTTTATTAAGAAATTTATTGATTATTATTATTTTTCTTGTAATTTTAATCCCGGTTAATTTATTCGAATAATTTTTAATCGAATGTGTGTATATACGTGTAATCGTTATTTATTATACGCAAGATTTTTATGCAAATAATTTGCAGTTCAATAATTTTTATCTATATAGTATTTATTCCCATCATATTCAGGTAAATAATTTTATTCGAATAACTTTTATTTGAATATTTTTATTTATTAAATATAGATCTAATCCAAATAATTTTTTTTCAATTTATTGAAATTTTTTCAATAACTATTTGAAATTTTCTAAGAATAAATTTCTTTCCCATAGTTATTATTCGAATATACTTTTATTTCGAATAAAATTTTTTTAAATAAATTTTAATTTATTTACTTTTATTTAAATAATTTCGTTCGAATAATTATTATTCGAATATATTTTTCCTACTAATTTTAGTCTCGGTTAATTTAATTGAATAAATTTTTCCTAATAATTTTAGTCTCAGTTCATTTAATCGAATAATTTATATTCGAATAATCCAGATCTTTGAAATTATTATTGAAATATGAGTGATTTTTATGCAAACGAGTTAGTTTAATAATTTTATTTGAATTCCACATAAAATATTTGTTATTCGAATAATTTTAATTTTTAATTCATATGAAATTATTGACATAATTTATGGCCAAAGTACTAGACTTCTTCCCAATTCATACTGTTAAAAATTAATGAGACAAAAATTGCTTTTGTTTCGAATATTTTTATACGGCTGCATATTTTCAGTGTTTTCCCCCACAAGTGCGTGGTATTTAATCAAAGAAAAATAAAACTAGAACACGAGTTTTAAATTTAGCTGTTTATTAAATATTTCCTTTGCAATATCCTTTCTGCTGTAATCATTGTTGTCATTGTAAATTCTATAAATTTGTGTGTTTCAATGTTAATTCTTAAACATCATTTTGTTTTATTGCCTGCTCCTGCAGTGCCCTGCACAGAGTGGAGGGTGGGCATTTGGTTGGCTGGCTGCTCAATAGAACACTGTGGCCGACGATCACCAGCCGTGCTAAAAGATTTATGACTTTTAGGCACGAGCTGGCTGTACAGTTTTATGGCGTTAATGTTATTTTTCCTGTTCGAGGGTTCCTCCATGAGCGTTATTTCCAGCAACGAAATAAACAAAAGAAAAAAAACTTCATGCCAAATTGTCGCATTTTTGCTTTTAGTTTCGTTTTGCCCATCCGTAATATTTTTTTTAACCCGGCAACAATAATGTTGTTGCATAAAAACAACAACAAATTATAACAAAAATGTAGGAGAAAGTGTTGTAATTTTTTCGTGTGGATGGTATTTTGTGTTGTCATAGTTTCCCAAGGTATTTGTGTTGCAATTGTAAAATTGTAAAATTGTAAAACTGTAGTGTCGTGGGAGGTTGCAAGAGGAAAAGTGGCTGCGTTGTGTGTTGGGTGTCCGGGTGTCCTGATGCCTAAAAAGCAGTTATTTTCTTTGCCTTGTTGTGGCTGTAATGTCTGGTGTGTGTTCGCTACTCGGTGTCTCTCAGCCAGTTAAGTTGCATTTTTTTGTTGTTTCTTTTTTGTGCCAAAAGCGGATCCAGTTGGCAAATGTCAATTGTAAGTTAAAACAAGTTGCGACTGCTCCTTTGATATAATATGTTTCCATTTCCTATTTATTATTTTTTCTTGTGCTCTTCATAGAATATGTGTGAATGTATATGTGTGTGTGTGTGTTGGTTTTTGTCTGTAGCATATTCATGTTACGCTATTTTAGTTGAGCAACATTTTGAACTTTTCATTTTCTTTGTGATTTATATGAATAGGATTGTAAGTGTCGGCGACTTGTTTTTGCTTTTTTTGTCCCAAAATTTGCTTAAAATAATAATTTAACTGTTTGAAAATATTTTATTTGCTAAATTTGCATGCCAGTTTAGTTAGAGATATACCAAACACACACACCCAAACATACAATTCAAATACACACACATCAATTATTTTTATAGAATTCCTTAGTAAAAAAAAATATATTCCACATATATGAAAAATACATTTTCTGTATTATTTACAAACCACCTCAAAGTATGCTTTAGTTTTTGTATATTGACAAACCAACAAAAGTAGGCTATAAAAACAATACAATTTTAGCTTTTTCAATATAAATATTTTTTTTCATTCGTACATACTCAAGTAGAGTATATTTCTTTGTGCTCTTTTTAATATTTCAAATATTAAATATTTTCTCTTTCAAGGCAGCATAATCTTTGACAGAAGAAAATCCCCGAGAGATTTAAAAGCTTTCGCTTGATTCCTTTGCAATTCAGTGGCCTTCAATATTTTCTTTTTTATTATTAAAACTAAGCCAGAAAGTTAAAGAAAAAAAAAAAATATTATAGCCTTAACCTGGATTCGTCATTCATAATGATTTCGAATATTTTATACCGGAAATTTATTAATTAAAAAAATAAACCCAACTTTAGGGTAAAATTTTAAAATTATTTTTTTTAAGCCACTCGCTTAATAAATATTAATTAAAAATCACTCATATACATATTATCTTTGCGTACAAATTACTGTAATTAATTATTGAAATAATTATTAAATGAAATCTTATTTTTATAGGCTAATTGTTTGAAAAAAATTTTTTTAGATTCAAAGAGGCATGAGATTTATTCCAAAGCACAAAGGAAGGTCAATATCAGTTTTATATATTCAAATTACGCCAGAGAGCAGAGCAGCAGTTTTCGAAAGCCACTACAGTTTCGTTTTTAGGACTCTTGAATATTTTTATTTATCATCACTTGTCAGGTGGCCCAGTTGAATATGATAACAGTTTCTATTTGTAACAATTTTATTCGCCCATATTATGAATGACGACGTCGACGTCAAATCGACACGGGAGCAAAAAATCGTTACGTGTCATTTAATTGTGGACAATAGTTAATTATTATTAACAGCCTTTTCGCATTCTTTAAGGCGTATAATATTAAGAGAACATGTTACCAGAAGTCAATTTCTGTCGACAAAGACTAGAAAAGTGACAATTTTTCGTTGTCGTGTTGATGTGACGTCGACGTCGTCTATCATAATACGGGCGATTACGAAAAAGTGTACGATGGCAACACATTTCTGTTAAGTTGCAGTGTTGCTGTTTAATTGTTTTTTTTAATTTTTTGTTCCATGTTTCCTCATGGAACAAAAATGTTTTATTGAATTAAAAACTACTACAAAAATTAATCCAAAAAATGGTGTTTTTAAATAATAAACTATTCGAAAAATAACTATTCGAAAAATAAATATTCGAAATATTCAATATTATTTATTCGAACAAAATTATGCGTATATATATTATTCGAATCAAACTTGTTATACCACAAACTTAAAAAATTTCAAATAAAATATTTTATGTGCAAAATACACACTACGATTACAAAACTTATTCGATTAAATATATTCAAAAGGATATTGTCGTCTTATTTGTCTATATGACAATGACTGGATCATACCATGCCAGGATTCAACGAAATCTCCTTTTTCTTTATTTGAATTGAAAATAATAACCAACAAGTTTTTGAAACTCTTTCATTTTAATTATGTGCTGATTCTTTTTTTCCAAAATCTTGCTAAAAAACTCAAAATCATTAATTAAGGGTTTTATTGAAGTGATTATAACCGATTAGATATTATTCGAATGTAACGTATTGTGATAAAAATTACAATAAACTAATTAATAAAATTTTTGAAATAGAAGGTATTCAATAATATTTATGCAAAATATATATTTATATTCGAATAATATATTTATATTCGAAAAAAGTAAATTAAATTAAATTTTAATAAGATTAAAATTATTCAAGACCAAATGAAAAAATATTCGATTACAATTTATTACCAAATACTTTGCCGTCTATAAAATAAACGAACTGAATAGAGGTTATTTGAATAAAAGTATTCGTAAAAAATTATTCGAATATGAAATTTGTCGGCAGAGCATTATTTGGTTAATTTGAAATAATCAGTTAACGAAAGTATTTCGTAAAAATATGTCTAATACTCTTTACCAGATTCAACGTTTTTTTCTCCTTAATTGGCATTTTTTTTTTTTTTTTTGGCACATAGAGTTCGCAGGATAATAGTTAAGGCATTAAAAATTAATCGAATAAAAGTTTTTTAAACAAAAGTTGTTAGTTTCAACAATTGTTGGTTTAAGAAATATTATTCCAATTAAAATGGAAATGGTTCAAATAAAAATTAATCGAATAAGTAGTAGTCGAATAATAATAATCGAATAAACTAGAAAAACCCTTGATCTGATAATATTGAAGTTTTTTTAATTACATTTTTAGATAAAAGATTGAGCACAATTTTTATTAAAATTAAGCAACTCAAATTATTCGTTTAAAATTATTCGAATAATATTATTTAAATGAAAATTATTTCATTAAACAATAAACACTTTTAATATATATTTAAGAAAAATTTGTGAAATGTTTTATCAAAATGATCATGATAAATCACAAAAGTTCCTTAAGGCCATAAAAATTATTAGAATTATAAATTTTGCAATACAAGTTATTAATTTCAGATAATTTTATTTTAATAAACATTATTCCAATTGAAATTATTCAAATAAAAATTAATCGAATAAATTATAGTCGTAACTATAATATAGTAATAACCGAATAAACCAGACAAAACCCTTGAGCTGATCACTTTTTATCACTTTTGGGATAAAATAACCAGCATAATTATATTTAAATTGAGCAATTTAAATTATTCATTGAAAATTATTCGAATAATGTTATCCCAATGAAAATTATTTCAATAAGTTAAACAAAATATCGCCTGAAAATTAATCGCATACAAAATATTGATGTAAGACATTAGAAACTTAAACGATTGAGTTATAAATTATTTCACTAAATTTTGTCGCAATTAATAATATTTCAATTAATATCATTTTAATGCAAGAACATTTTGAAAAAATTATTATTTTGAAATTTAGTTAAACCATCCAAATCAGCCAGGGTTTAATGTTTCACCACAAACATTAATTAAATTCAAGTTTTGGAAATCTATATAAATCATATTATTTTCCTCGCCTCTGTCCTTAAAAATATATAATAAAATATATAAATAAAGTCCTGAAAAGCGTTATCAAAAAGTCCTGTTTCGCAAATAAAATATACAATTTGAAAATATATTTTTTCAATTATTCGCAACTGTCAAAAAAAAAAGGCGTTGGTCATCCTGGCCACTGGATGGCAATAAATTAAAACTAAAGCAAAAGTTATTCTTCAGAGAATACAAGTGTCACATTCAGTATTTCACATTAAAATGTATCTTTTTAAAAATGTGTTTATTTAATTTATTTATTTTGCATAAATTATACTGCGTACGTGACAATTAACGCATAAATATTTGTGTGTATTTGTTTAAAAAAATATTTTTGCTGCCAAGAGAAATGTGTGTGTGCTTTTGATATTTCAAAATATCCCCAGAAAGTATGCTTCACTTTCCATTATAAACGATTCAGTGAAAGTATGCTATACTGCAACAAAGGATATTATAATCTTAATGCTTTAGCATAATTTAAGGAGCATATAAGTGAACAGGATTTATAGATTAAAAATAATAATTAAAATACGATTTAGCATGTCTGTAAAAGACTCACTTCTTTTGTTTTAGAAAATAAAAATCATGTAATATATTTGAATTGCAAATAGTTTGTATAAATTTTGAAATGCTAATTGTTTATATATTTCCAATATTTAGCATTTCATTCAATATTTTTCTATATTTAGTACAAGTCCCAGTTATAAAATACTGCAACATTCGACTGAGAATTTTAATTTATAATTCAATTTTATCTCAATATAATTTGATTCATAGCTTAAAAGCAAGATTGTCACATAGAGTTCTCTTTAAATTATAAATTAAACTTTTATGAAAACGGCAGTAAAAATTTTACTTTATTGTTGTTGTTGTACAAATCACTTCAGCAATTTTAATTAAAAGTTGCCAACAGCAGGCATTTCTTAACCAGCTCTGGTTCACAACCGAGTGTAGCAAAAATAGGTGGAGAAATTATTAAATTGCAGATTATAAAGGAATTAAAACGTCACATTATGTGTTTAAAAAATTTCAATTTAATTTGTATGAACATCAAGACAAATTTTATTTTATATTTTTATTATTATAATTATTTTTATTTGATTTTTTTAACAACTTTTGAAATTTGCACGATTCAAAGTCATGAAGATATTAAGTTACCCCTTTTAATTTTCCATGATAACAGCGATTTTAAAATTTATTATTAAATTTGGAATATATTTCTAAACAGATTTGCATCATCAACATCGTCTCAATATTTTTGGATATTGAAACAGTTTAAAATTTGCCACAAAATTAACTCAAAGTTCTTGTTTAAATATAAATTGTTTCCATTTAAACAAATTTTAATCGAAAATGCATTCATTGTAGAAAACCAATCAAATTTAGTTTTAGTTTTATTAAAACGCTCATGATAAATTATAAAAATTCCTTAAGCTTTAAGTGCTTAATTTTTGTTATGCAATTTTTTTAATCACACCAAAAAGAGAAGACAAACTGTTTGCCTTAGAAGCGCATATTTGATTTATAATGGGTGTTTTTTATGGAGTGATACAAGTTAAAATCATAATAAAACATAGTAATAAATTTTTGATATCAATGAAACGGTCTTGATTGGATAGAAAATTTTATGACATTAATGTTTAAATATGATTTCGGCCATGTGGCCACGGCGGGCGCGTACAAGGCGCAATCTGGAACACCAATTTTCACAAACAGTACCATTCTAAACATCATCGTTTTTGAAGACATAGGGACCAATGACTCCGCCATAAAGCGCACCAAACAGTAATTTTGTTTCGACAAAAGCTTGTGGATTCTCCTCCCTCCAAAGGCGACAATTCTGTTTATTTCCGTACCCATTCAACAAAAAATGGGATTCTTCGGAAAATAAAATTTTGAATGGACGAAGTGCACGATAAGTTTGACGAACAGAACCATTATTTTGATTAAAAATTTCCATAATTTACACGCGTTGCTCTGGTGCAAGTCGATCCATAATCAAATGTCAAAGCAAACTAAACCAAAAGCAACTGTCAGCTGTTAAATGGGTGGTCAAATTACGCAGTGATGCCAACTTAAAGTTGTATCGCTCTATAAAAAACACCTCAATATATCTACCAATTTTTATGATGACCTTTCGTAATTAATCTCTTAGCAAAACAACACCTCAATATTATACTGTGAACTTTATTCTCTTTTTCCTTTTAAATAGACTTTAATTTTAATAAAAATTCATCTGCTATAAAAAATATACTCGTACCTCTATAGAACACTCCTCAACCATCAATCATTTTTAGCATAAATTATTTGCCTGAAACTTCTCATTTTTTAACAACCTTTTCTTATATAATTTTTTTTTTCTCTCTGCATTTTCTCACTGTTAATATGATATATTATTTTGGGAAATTAGTGGTGGTGTTCTTTTGAATAACCAAGTGTACTTTTAGGCGAATTTGTTTTTAACAAACTAGAGCAGACAGCTTGACGCCATCACATAAACATTAAAGAAGAGAGGAAGAGAGAAATTTAAGCAGGTCAATGAATAAAATAAAAAAGATTTAAATTGAAAAGTAAAAAAACTTTCCGACGCTTAAGGAAAATAACAGTGGAGGAGTAGTTAAGTTTAAGGGAAATTCAAGCATACTGTCAGGGGTACTCTGTAGCATTAAGTAGAGTTGTTTAATAACTGCTGATTTATATTGTAAAGATTTTTTGCGTAAATAATATAACAGGAGCTACACTAAAATCATATAAATTGAGTTGTTTTTGTTTCAAAGAATTCTTCCGCTACCGTGAAATAGGCAATAAGAAATTTTCAAATATTAACAGCCTGATTGTAGGCGTGTTTTTTTTCCAAAAATTAACTGGAATTTAAATTTTTCGTGGACCCCTCAGACACAAAACAATTGCATCAGCGTTTTTGCAATAATCGTACCAGTTCTGAAATTCAAATTTGCCGTGTGTGTCAGCGTTTTTGTTTTTATATTCTGAACTGTTTTACAGCGCAGTCCAAAATAAAGCAGGGGGCCAATTCAGGTGAACACTTTGGTAAAGGGACGATTATTTTTTCTTTTTTGTCAAAAGTAAGCAATTTGGGAAAGCGCTTCGCTACCACGTGCCATGACCCAACTGATATGCCAACACATACAAAAAATTTTTGCATCGCAACTTACTTTGACAAAGCGAATTTTGTATTAAGAATTACAGCAAAATATGTCAAGTCTGAAAATTTATTAATTTTTATCTTTTTTTAAATTTTCTTGAGTAATACTTTCCATAGGGGTTTTAAGGCTTTTACTTTAATTTTACACTTCTGCCTTCTTGTAGTCAAAATTAAACAATTTTCCTGCATAACAAAATATCATTGAAAGAATAAAGATATAAATTTCAAAATACCTAAAGTATGTAAAGCAAAATTTAATATTTAGATGAGTTTGAAATAGTAATTAAAAAATCTAATAAATTAAAATATTTCTTCCACCAGATTTTTTTTAATATTCGCAGAGCTATCAAATAGCCCTCGTAGCAAAACTTCTTAGCTGATGAGGCCAGTTTCATATACAACGTATTTTCAAATTATATACAAGCAGATATTATTTCACAAGATATTATTGAATTGAATTCAATTGAAAAATTATAATAACAAAATAAAACTTAATTAAATTATATTAAATTGAATTAAATAAAATAACACTAAAATTTTAGTATCACTTATTTTGTGGCATATTTTTAGGATTCCCAGACTCTCAATAGCTTATTAAAACATGTGCTGCATACATTTAGTAGTTGTAACAAACCCGAAAATTTTATAATTTACTGAACGGTCCAGTCATGTACCAACTACTTCTTTTTTAAATATTCTTTATGGTTTGTTGTTGGTTTGAACACTGGACGCTTTTAGTTGCGCCGCCATTTTTCAGGCTACTTAAGTTTAAAACAACTTTATGTAGCCTACTTTTCAGGGGCTACAAAAACTAAGAGTTTCTTTTTGTACCATTTCTTTTTAACAACAAATTGCCTTGAAATACCATTTGACAAATGCCATCATCTTAACTTGCAACAACAATAAATTGTGTCACAATAAGATTTCAACGACTAAACGAACTTGCTGCTGTCTTTTCAATTTCTTAGACATTTTCCAACAAAACAAAACTAAGTAAAAGTGACGAAAAAAACACACAAAATACATTTGGAAAATGCAAAAAAAAAAAAAATAACTATATAAATAAGTTTAAGTGACCCAATCTTTAGTACACAAGCAGCCAGCCAGCCAGCCATCACAAGCAAAAACTTTCTTCCAAATTGATGTTAGTGAAAAACTAAAGAAAATGTAGAAAATTTACAACAACAAAAAGAACTATATATAAAACCATAAAAAAGGAGCCTCAACAAAAATAATGATTGTTATATTCATATCCATCCGATTTGATTTCATGTCGTTGGATTTTATGATTTAGACCAATCCAAACTTGGATAATTTGCAAAGCCAAAGAGACTTTCATTGTAAAATGGACCCTAATAAGACACAACAACAAGAGTGATAAATGAACCCAAAGATGCATAAGAACAACAAACGGAGAATATCAAATAAATTTTGTATAAAAAAAGTCGCTTTAAGGATATCATATCGTTTTATTTTAAAATTAAACTCAAGTGGGAAACGAACAGAAATATTTTTAAAAAGTCTTTTTAACTATAATGAAACGCAGCATTTCAGCAGAAATGAGATTAATAAGAGAATGTTTGTGACTTTTTCCAAACAAAATTATCGCTTTCTTTATATCCAGCTCATGTGAGAAATTTTCTAAGATGGCACACATTAAAATAAAATATATATCCTTGAATTTACTTTAACAATCCTCGAATCACAAAACATTTGATGGCCAACATTTAAGCAACCGCTGCTGCTGCTGCTGCTGCTGAAACACATCCCACTTCAATGCAAATAATGTCTGATAGTTAAACTTCCAGATAATATTCTATACGCTTATCAATAACCATTCCAAAAGAGAGAAGAGAACCCAAGACAACTAGAAAATCTTCTAATACGATTTAGTATTCTCGCTTATCAAAACACACTCTGAAAGTAAAAGAAACCCAAAAGCAGAAAATCATTAACTAAATGACGACAACAGTTTTTAGGTTACCAGCCAACAAAAAAAAAAATAAGGAACGAAAAATTGATGCTGCAATAAAAAAGAGGAAAAGAGGAAATAACAGGCAACGAGATAAAACTAAGACAAAAACAACAACAAAACTAAAACTAACGAACTGAAAAAAAGGAGCAAAATAAAAGGGTTTTCTTTACGTTTTTACGAGCTTCTTAGGGAATTGCACTTCAATTAATTTTAATTCACTAGAGATACGAAACAAAAAATGAAGCTTTAAAATAAAATTGGGTAACATGGCGAAAGCTAAACAAACACAATTATTAAATTCTTCGGAGGGAGCTTTAAGATTTCAATTAATATAAGAAAGAAATATATAACTTAAAGATAAAAACAAAAGGAAGACAAGATCAACAAGGAATTGCTGAATTTTGTTATTTCATACACAGAAAACATTTCGAGAGCTTCAGCCGGATATTACCTAAATTTTATTACACTGGGAACTAAATAAATTAAAAAAATCAGAGCAGTAGCCACTATACAATTACATTAAAAAAAATTTCTTGAAAATATTGTTAATGTTATGAAAATGACAGTAGTGAAGTTCATCAGTCGTGTTCGCTTATAATTTCAGTGTGAAACCTCTTGTCGTAAATTTTTATTTGCAAACAAGCGCATAAAGTAAATTAAACGACTAGATATCTCAAGTGCATAATATATTCTTAATGGCGCTAAAAAAAAAATGTCCCAAATATTTTGGGGCAAAATATATATCAAAATTAAGCTTTTATTTGAAACGCATAAGTAATTTGTAGCACGGCTTGCCCTTTCTGGCTATTATATACACCAATTGGAATTACGTTCCAACCTTAAACAGTGTCCCAATATCTTTCAGCTTATGCAATTGCACCTCAATTAACTGTTTGTGCTTTTGAAAAATGGTATGTATGTTTAAACGTTTTATGTTAAGCAATCCAAAAGCAAACCAAAGTTTCAAAATATATATGTTGGCATTAGAAATTTTTGGGACAAGTAATGTTACGATTTTATTAAATCTTTGTTGAATATTTCATTAGTATAACTTAAAGTTTGCATATTGTGAAAACAAAGTAGTTTATTCAAGCCAACCAAATTTTTGTGACAAACATAATTTTAGATGACTTTGTGTTATATGGTAAATTACTGAGACATTAAAAAAAATTTTATTACTAGAAAAACGTATTGCTAAAATTTCAATGAAAGTAGCCAAGACTTTAAATATTCCCAGCCAATCTAACTGTCCCAAATTTTTTCGCTAGAAATATATGGCACTTATTTTTAACATTTTATAAATAGATAACTATTGTAAATTACTACCAAAAAATAAAATATGTATCACAAAAATGTATACACACAACATAATTATGCAAAACGATTTGTCCCAAATGTCCAAAAATGTTTTACTTTGGTAAATTTTCTTAAGCAAAATCAATTATGTGACTTTATAATGAATTAAAATTTTCTTTTCATATCACAAGTGTAGATTTTCATTAATTCTATTTGTAAATATTTAATGTTCAAATACCGTGTCCCAAGCTCCCTTTTCCTAAAAGCACCATTTCCAAAAAGTGTTGTTTCGAAAGGAACATTAAAAATAAAAACCATTTGATAGTGATTTTTTCTTGAATATTACAAAACCTCTTAGCCTATAGAAAAACTATTAAAAACCAATTGAGAATTACAATGAAATAGGGGCATATATAGATTACTATCCCCATAACAATTAAAGCAGTTGTTTACAAAAGGCACATTAAAAATAAATATAAGAGCCATTTGATGGTGATTTTTTCCCAAATATTATAAAACGTCTTAGACTGTCCAAAAACTATCACAAACTAATTGAGAATTAGAATGAAATAGGGGCATATAGCGATTACTAAACCCACAACAATTAAAGCAGCTGTTTAACAAATTAAGAAAAAATTGTAAATCAATTGCATTAGATTTTTTATCTTAATTTTTTGCTGAAGTTTTGCAATTGAATTATTTGTGTAGCATATCCTGGGGATACTAACACATAAAAAAAAATACTTTATTTAACTTTTATGAATTCTATTAAAAAGAAGATCATTCAAATTGTGGTTATATATCATATCCTTTAAAAATTTATACTATGCATTAATATACAGCATACCTTAAGGATGGTATTTTGATTTGGTTTTCGTGGAACATTTTTTTTTTGTTTAATATAAAAAGTACTTTAAAACTAAAATTTTTAATTGTTGTATAGTTGGCTAATATGTTCTTTAAAGTGTCCCCGCCTAAAAATATGCAACATACCTTTCGTAACATATCATCCAGTGAGTCGGCATCCAAACCGGTATAATTATTATTAAATTGTGTCGAACAGTTTGAAGAATTGCTGGTATAACGTTTACGGCGACCCATGGCCGGTGAATTGACCAACGAATTGGCCCCACTGGATGCATAACAACCGGACGCCATCAGCAGGCCGGGATACAAAGTGTGATGATGCAGTGGCGGCGTTGAAGAGCCACTCAAACAACCCACCCCAGTGCAACAGACATTTGCACCTGTACCAACACCGCCCGCATGGCCATGCGTGGAACATTGTTTTAAATTGACTATCGCTGGATGCTGTTGGGGCGAATGATGCATGTGTTGCAATGTTGCCGCTGCCAGCGTATGATGCAGATGATGCTGTTGCTGGTGATAGGCCGATGATAAGATTTTCGATGGCGAAGAGTTAACGGACGAACAGTTGGAGTGTGTGGAAATGTGCAGGTTTTTATTATTCCCACCGCCATTATTGCCACTCACAATTGTTGCACATGTATTGGTGTTGTTGGTTTGTGTCAATTCCAGGCTTGTGACTGTTGAATTCGTTTGTGTCATCATCATTTCCTGTAGCTGATGTTGTTGCTGTTGCATTTGTTGATGCTTTTGTAAAGTTGCAGTGTTGGCGGTGGCGGGCGGAGAACAACTGTTGTTGCGTAAACGCTGCTGTTGTTGTGGTTCATCACACAACATCATGGTGGCGTCCATTATATTTTTATATCAAATTTTGTAAATTATTTTTTTTTGTTGTTTTTGTTGCAACTTTTCAGCGATATGATGTATTCAGAACATTTTTTTTAAAGAATTATTTTGTAGATTTCAAAAACTCTTAATTTTTTGTATATTTTTATTTATTCTTTTTTCGCTTGTAGTTGAAATCGTTTGATTTATATTTAACAATTTTTATTTATTTATTATGCACAAGATTTATTGGTTTATTTAATATTTTTTATTGTCAAAAAAAACTTTTTATTTTTGTTCTCTTTTGAAACTACTTTTTTCGTTATTATGGTTTTTAATTACTTTTAGTTTAATAGTTTTTTTTCAGTAAAATTTTTTCGTCACATATTTTATGTTGGATTGTTTATTAACTTTTTCATGTTGATATTTTTTTTTTTTTTTTGCTATTTTTTAATTACAACAAAGTAGTTCTTTTAGTAAACTCTCCATCGCTAAAAAAAATTAATTAATATTATGAAAACAAAGCAAAACTTTTGGGCATTATTTTCGCCGCAAAACCTAATTATTTAGATTGAAAAAACAAACTACAAAAAAATTATTCGTTTGATTTAAGTACACAACTCAGTTCTATTTTTCAAAATAACATAATTAAAAATTAATAATAATATTTCTCAATAAAAAATAAACCTGTTGTTAAAAAACTGCTTGAAAATGCACATGAAATGATCAAATAAATATGAAAAAAAATGAAATGATCAAATAAATAGTTTTTAGAATTCACAATTTATTTTATATGAGAAGCGTTATTGAGTGAGTGTCGGCTAATGAGGGAAAAAGAGGCAAAATGGGCCAATTTATATTTCAGCAAATACGATACATTAACTCAAAGTTATAAAAGCATACATATTATGCTCAACAATAATTCGCATACATATTATGCTCAACATGTTTGGTACTTTTTGTAATATATGTACTTCTAAGGAGTAAAAGGGGGAAACAATTAAATTTGGTACCTTTTGCACTAAATCCCACTTCTGTAATAAGTAGCGGAAAAAGTACATACAATATCACATAACTTTTAGTACTTTTAGAAGATACGCAGTTATCAACAAGTAAAATCGTACCCCTTTTTGGTACTTTTTGAGATATGTGCTAGTAAAATGAGGCAAAAATTAAATTTGGTACCTTTTATACTCGATACCACTTCTAAACTGTAATAAGTAGCGGAAAAAGTACATATAATATCACATAACTTTTGGTACTTTTAGAAGATACGCAGTTATCAACAAGTAAAATCGTACCCCTTTTTTGGTACTTTTCCAATAATAATAAAGTACATGGGTATATGTCCCAAAAAAATTATTTTAACTTTCTATAACGCTCAGTAAAGCTATGAACAAATTTTCGTAAATTCCATTGCTAAGTAGGGTACAAAAGAGGCAAAAAAAGGGTACCATCACTAGTTTCATATCTCGGAAACTGCGAAAGATAGACTTAAAATTTCAATAGCATAAAAATAATCATCAAAAATAACTCCACACGTATTTGGTACTTTCTAAGATATGTATACTTTTAGCAGGTAAAAAAAGGCAACAATTAAATTTGGTACTTTTTTGCACTTTATACATCTGCCAAACTTTAGTACACAATGAAAGCTTTTTAGAGCGTTTTAGTTTTCTAAAAAACTAAATCCGAAATATGTTTTGGTACTTTTTGAAAATTCGCACTCATAAGGGTTTCAATCGTGCATCTTTTCTCGTACTTTTTCGTTAATAAAAGAGAGAACTTGTGGAAAATTAAATTGCGAAAGGGTAAAAGGGGGCTAAAATTATATATTATTCGACTCAATTTTTTATAGACCTAGAACGCGAACAAAAAGAATATAATAAAATTTGAAATTGTATATCCCCGATTTTATTTTTCTTCAATGAAACAGTTGTACTTCTTCCGTACAGTTTTTTTGTGAGCAAACACACTATAGTTTTCTAAAATTGTTTTTCCTTTTTAATTTGAAATACTTTTTGACACAATTAGCACCAAAAAGGACCCACGGGCACTGGAAATATTTCCCCGTTCATGCAGCAGCCTGATATTCTGCCATTTTTTTAAATCAATTTTAAAAACGCTAAACAAAATTGTTCACCCGTTATTTTTATATAATTTAAGTAAAATTATTGAATTCTATTTTCCATAAAGTCATTAGATTTATCAATACCATATCTCTTGAGATTAAAAAAGACCGGAAAACATGTGCTGCTAAAACTGTAGCATGTTTAAAGGCGCTTATAGCCAGTAAACTTTGTGGCATACAGAACAGATATTTAGGTTACAGCATTTTTTATTTCAAAAATAATATAATATTTATTAACAATTAATGTATTTTCTAAATTGCTTTTTCAATTGCCTACCTTCAGGCACTTGGTATTCTATTTTTAGTGGCTATTTCCAGGCTGAACTTTTAGTTTTATTTGATTTAATTTAATATATTTTTTGCATTTATTTCTCTTACACTTCTCTGTAATCATTTTTATATATGGAAGAAAGCAGAACACAAGCAAAATGTGTTTGTTAAATAAATGAAACGAGTTAAATCGTGAGGCAAATATGTTGAGTTATTTATGGCACTGCTGCATCGATTGTCGACTAGAGTCTGATAACATCGCATCACTCACTTTGGCAGGCAGTGCCATTATTCCTTTACTCTCATATATAAATAGTTCGTTGTGGATTACAGCAACAACAACAACAACAACAACAACAACAATAAAGCAACAATTTTGCCAGACACTTGGTAGACAATATTAAAAGCACAAAGAAACAAACAAGTTTATGTACAAACAATATGAGATCTTTTATTTCCAAAGCATTTATCGATATTGAAACGGAAGTTTATTTTTATTTTCACCTCTTCTTCTTTTTTCCCCGTTTTTAATTCTTGCAGTTTTTGTATTTGAACGAAATCAGTTTTTTATCTTTCGTCGACGCTGTCCAGAGACTTAAAGTGATAAAAGACAAGTAGAAGAGAATATATAAAACAAAAATCGATTTATAATTTATAGATATTGTGAACATACAACTATTTCCTCATGCTGTAGATGGTAAAATAAAATTTTTTTTTTGCTAAAAATGACAATAAAACCAGCCCACATATTGCTCGTTTTGCAGGCAACTGTTGGAACGACAGTGAGGATAACAGAAAGGACATCAGGATACATTCTCAAGTTGAAGATATAATAAAAGTAATAATAAGCGAGTTTGTTGATAATAATGATGGTGATATTTAATACGATTTATTAAATTAAAAAACTGTAGAAACTGTGGCCAGTTTACATCCTTTAAAACTCTTTTATATGAGTAGTAGGGAACTGGGGATTCTAGCCCACAATGGGACCAAACATTTTAAAATTTGTTTCGAAATTGCGAAGCGTTTATTTTTTTTATTCCCAGCAGTTTTTTAGTCTTTTTTTCTTTCATTTAAATTTTTTTCTACTGAATTAAGCTGATAAAAAAAATTTGGTATTTAAGGTTTTATTACAGGCATTCTTTTAAATATACTAAGAAACTTTTTTTGTTAAAAATATTTTATTTTTTGTTGCCTATTTTGCAGCTTTAAAACATCATTGAAAATAATTTTTTTGAAACCTGTAGTCTTCGGCCTATTAAACTAATAAAAAAATATTTAAATTTTCCTAATTTTATTGTTGTTACATAAATTATACGTAATATATTTTTAGGCGTTTTTGGTAAATTTGCTATTTTCATAGAAATTTCTACACTTTTAGAAGTTGAAATTGAGAACTCGCTAATAAGTGTTAAGAAAACTGAATTATATTTCAAATCTTATTGAAATATAAAGAATATGCAGATTTATTAGAAAGTAAAATTTATAGATTAATGAAATAAAGAAACTTCTATATAAATGAAGTGCATTTATTTTATGTCGCCGATTTGTTAGTATTATTTATTCAAACGAATTTGGTTTCCTATAAATTTTTCTATTCCAATTTGTAACTTAAATTTAATAAATTTCATGTGGAAGTATAATTTAACATGAAAGTGAATGCTATAAAGCCTTAGAGCATGCAACACATTTCCAAGCAAACAAAGAGCATGTTTTGACAGCAGCAACTAGCAAAACTATTATTAATGTTTTGTTACTCACAATACCACCAGAGGGGTTTTTGAGCAAAACTTCCCTGCACCACAAGTGTTAAAGATTCAATAGCTTTAAAGGTTTTGACAAGAAAAAGGTAAACGAAACATGTATTTAATTATTAAATTTCAATATGTTTTTATTGCCTGTTTTGAGGAAGTGGGGAATATTTTTATTGCCTACTGCAAGGAAATATTATGATGTAAAACATATTGAAATTATTTCAACAAATTTAGGGGAAAATTTTATTTAAAAAACAGGCGTAAGATTATTGCAAACAGAAAAGATATTTTTCATCTAACAGCTTCAATTCAAAATATATGCGGGCCTTAAATTGTAATTCACTTTAATTTTCATTTATTTGTTTCTTTCATATTTTTTAGCTCTTTAAATTTATTACACTTTTTCCGGTATTTTTCCTGTGTTTTTCATTTATTTCATGTGTAAATTTCTAGTTTTTTTATTTGCATTTGAAAACACTTGCCTCCTAGAAGTAGGCTTTTAAAATGCTTATGTTTTCTTTCTTGTTTTGCTTATTAGAATTTTAAATTATTTTCTTTGAACTTTTAAAATGTGTTTGTGTAACACAATTTAACAGGACCTTTTTTGCATTAAGTGCGATATAAGGAAGTGATTCTCATATTTTTTTAATCAAATTTTCGCCTACATATATTCTTTGTTATATGCTAATAGAGAATAAGAGTATGAATTAATATATATTTTAGATCATATCAAAGCCCAGGTTATGTGATTCAGGGGAAGTGTTCAAATCAAGAAAGAAGTAATTAATTTTAATAATTAATGTTAAATTTCATTAAAATTTATTGACTATAATTCGTAACTTGGTTTTCAATTCATAATGACATGATATATATTCCAAGCCGACAGGGAATAAAAACTGATATTTAATTATTTAACTTGCACAGCAGACCACAACAGCCGTTTTCAAAAGTCGCTACACTTTCATCATCATAATTGATGTGTTTTTTTTTCCTAACACGAATTAATAGGCGCCTTAAATATTTCAAAAATGCCTTCAATAGTTCCGATATTCCTAATAAAAGTACAAAATATTAATATAAAATACATTTTTTGTGTCCCAGGATAACGAAAATTTGTTGCACCCTAAATTGCAGAACATGAGCAACTATTCATATATTAAAATTAATTAACATATTTATTTGAAACAGAGAGGTTTTAAATTTTGAAGCAAGAATTCTAAGAATAGTTCAGTTGTAAGAACTCAGTTTTTTGGAATTTATGGGCAAAAAAACACATTCTGTGTTCTCAATGTTGTTTTTTGCATTTTTCATATTCCGATTTTTGCTTCATTTTATATTTAATTTCAATATGACAACTCTTTAATAGGAAATCTTTGTGATTTTGTTTTATAAATAAAAGGCAAAAAAGATAAAAAGAAAAGCAAAACATATAAAAAATGGTAAAAATATAACACATAAAAAAGGCAAAAAAGACACAAATATTAAGAAAACTGATTTCACAGCATACTTTTAGGTTGAACAGAATAATGGCTAGAAAGTTTTGTAATACAGAAAACAGAAGATTTATGAAATTCAATAACAAAAATTGGAATAGATTTATTTTTGAAAAAATTACTTCATTTAATGTAGATTTCTTGAAGAAAAAAGAATGTAAAACTTTTTGCACCCTTTTTAATGCCTTTTGGAAATATAGATTTTAGAAAAGAAAAAAACTATTTTAAATTTTTACTTGTTGCTACAAAACGGAGTAAACAAAAATTATTTCGTATAAAGCGTAATTATTTCTAGCAAATCCACTATTCCCGACTATTTCATATTTTTACAGAAAAAGGGTAAAAAATTTAACATATTCTTCTACAAAAGAACACAATATTAGATGAACTTATTTTACCCAGCTAAAATGCTCATTCGTTGGATTTTATAATTTAATTTTTCATTTCTTTCACTCACTGACCACTTGTTTGTTTAAAATTTTATATTGTATAGCATACTTTAAGGCAGATAAATGTTATTAAATGTTATTAATTTATTACAAATATAATTAAGTTTTAAAGATTTTTGGCCAATCTTGTGAATTAAAACCATACACTAGTCTCACAAAAATTAAGCAACAAATCAACTAACGAACTGAATTTGCTTCGAAGCATATTTTTAGGCCTTAAAAGATACTTTATTTTCTCCATTAAACACCATGACTGAGATTGTTGATCGGATTTGTTAGTTTGCCTAAAAGATTTTCAGCCATTTAATTTTATTAAAATAATTTTTGATACACACGTATAATTGAGTTTTAGTAAAACAAATTCTGAAGCATATAATAAGGATTTATAAAATTTTTTTTTCTGTGCAAAATTGTCAATAACTGCATTTATTTGCTTTGATTCTTCATTTTGACTACTTAATTTAAATACTTTTCTAACATTAAATAATATTGTGGCATACTTTAAGGAGGAAATAGTTTTGAGCATATTTTTAGGTTTTATAACTTTTAGTGGTCTTAAATTCACTTTAGTAATTTGGATTAGTTTTATATGATATATTTAAGGCAGTTTTTAGCGCAAAATCCTCGAATAACTATTAAGTTCCCGTGATGCATATTTTCAGGCGTTTAAACTTTTATTTATTTTTCTTCTCCTAAACTAAATAAAAGAAAAAGAGCTGTTTTCATATGAAATTCATAGAAATTTTTAAAATTTACTATTTCAAGTAAAAGTCAGTTATTTCTAAATTCGGATGCTGGTATTTATTTACAAAGAGAACAACCCCAACTTATAAGTATTTAGTTTTTATGATATATTTTAAAGCGTTTAAAAACTCCTATATATATATATATATATATATATATATATATATATATACTGAGTCCTTAAAAGTATTTCGACAAACAAAAAATTTAAATAAAGAATTTAATTATAATAAAGTTAAATACATTTAAAATTTGTGTTATAAAAAAGTTTTGTAGCATATTTTACAGCTTGTAAAATAGCTAATATCTATTATGAAAAATTTTGTAGCATATTTTACAGCTCGGAAACAATTATTTTTAGTTTGTTTTACAGATTTTATGCAAAATTTAATATATATTTAAAGTTTAGTTTTGCTTTGTTTACAGCAGCCAGTAACTGGGAAGATATAAAAACCTTAGCATACTTTGAGGTGTTTATTTTCATTCAATTTCTACACTTTCTTTCAAAGATTTCTATTTTTATACTAAATTTTAGTAAATTCTCTTTCTACTTATTTTAAAAACACTTTTGTATTTGTAACCCATTTTTTTATTAGCTTAGATTTCTTTAAAAATTTCACACTAAAATTTAAAAATTCTCTGTAATTTTTTTTTAATCTAAAAACACGTTTTTTGTTATAAACAATTTATTTTCGATTATTATTTCCGTTTCACCGATACCATGCGTTACGCAGCATAAAATCAACTGATTTTCCCTACAAAATATCTGTAGTGATTTTGTCTATGTCAAAACGCACACACGAGCACACACAAACACATACAAAATAACAAGGAATATGTGGCAAACAAAAATTATAGGAAACTCATGCGCAGTTATAATGGGAAAATTTTTGCTTAAAACATTAAAAAGTACGCTATGGAAATAACAAGAAAACAATTTTTTATTTAAAAAATTTAGGGAGTAACAGAGAAAAGCAGGATATTAAGAATCGCTCTACAAGAGAGTAAAACTATTTTATTTGGATTTCTGTTTGTTTTCCTGAAACAGGAAGTAAAAATGAAAGTCATTAATAACACAAAACATGATTTGTTTTGTTTGTTTCTATTTTGTTCGGTTTGTTCCCTTTTTTTGGAGGCAAATACCTTAAATTCTTTTGCATACTTATGGGCAGATTTTATCAAATAGTTAACAGATTGATTGAAAAGGATGACTAGTAAGACAAATAAATTAGAGAAAAATATCAATAGAATTAAGGAAACAATATATTAAGCGAAATTATAACAACAAGATTTACTAGACAATTTTCTTTTTCCGATTATAATTCTTAACAAGAACATTATTCGGATTTATTATTACTATTATTTTTTTATCTATTTCGATTTGTCATTATTTTTCTGGCAAGTCAGTTTGTAAACCTATTCCTCACAGGACTTTCTTATGTTTGGTAATTATTTTGTCATTAACCATTAAAAATATATTTTATAAATTCCCTAAATAAAATAAAAAATATTCAGAGAACTGAATTTCCAAATACGTCTGCATTAGGAAACTTTTTCTATAACGAGTTAAAACTTTTTCTTTAAATTACTTATGGAATCAACTCCCATTTTTAAAGCAAGTTATTTTTATTAAAAAAGGAGTACCGAAATTAAATAAAAAATGAAAATAATTTGGCAAAACGTAATATTACACAGTTTTCGAAGGCCACTACACCATCAACATTTACGTCTTTCATTTATAATAAATATTTAAAACAACCCATCAATATGACGGAAGCATTTAGATTTCCTTACGAATGCTGACGTAATTCAATAAGAAAAGGGGCGCCACCACGCCCAGCTTTATTGACAAAATATTTCACATATTAAATTCACGCATAGTCACGCCTTCACGAGGCAATCAATATTCTAACTGCTTTCACTTAAATAATACTTTCAAACCTCTCTACTTACATTAAATTTGAATTATAATTTAAATAGTGACACGCCCACTCATATGGAATATATATCGTGGTAGAACTGAAGCTCAATTAAATTGAGCTTTTCCCAATTTATATTAAATTAAATGTTAGCAAAAGTCGTGCTTTGAATATATTCAGTTCAAATAAAATATTATTAAATTACTCTAAAATAAAAATTGTCACTATAAAGTATTAATAAGAAATGTTTCTGTTTTATAACAGGTTAATAAAGGCGAATGTCACAGTAAGAAATAAAATTGAAAAATTCAATAAAAATTTACAAAAAAAAAACCAACTTATCTTTGTTGAATATTCGAGGCCTGTTCAAAGAAAGCTGAATACTATTTTAAATTTTCTTAGAATCAGTTCCGAATGTACTTTCTGACACTATTTATGACATGGTGGGACAAACATTTAATTTTTTTTCATTATAACTTCTAAACTAATTTCTTTCTATATTTAAACAGGAAGTTATTACGGCTCTTGTTTGTTTTGTACTGCCTCCCCTCTTGCCTTGCCCAACAATGAACAGCAAAGATTTTTTAATAAACGGCATGTGTTTGTTACACAGACACTAACATAAAAACTAAAAATAGGCAGCCAAAAAGTTGCTATAAAAAATTGTTAAAATTTATAATTGAAATACTCTCCCAGTTATAAAGAGAGCCAACTCTCTTGTTAACAAAATAACGGTATATTTTTTAACGCTCTTTGCTTAAGGAAAAAGCTAGAGCGAGAGTGTGAGAAAAAATAACGGGAAATAGCATGAAAATAAACAAAGAACAAATATGTTGCAAGCAAATAAATTTTCAAATTTAAAGCCTGCTTTTAGGGGTTCAGTCATTTGTTATTGGCAAAAGTTTATACACATTTTGATTTAATTTTTTTTCGACATTTTTTACTTGCAGTAACATTAAATTGTTACTGAATGGAATACTAATTTAATACTTTTTATTACTGACCGACTTTAAAACAGGACTTGTTTGTAAATTAATTGAATACTCGAATACGAAGAAGTTATTCACATTTCACTTAAGTCTGTTCTAGTCGGTGATTAATTTATTGCTTTTTTGCTAATTGTTAATATAATTTTTTTTGCCTTTCGTATGAGGTTACACTACAACACGATTTATTAGATAGTACGTAAATGGTATTCCAGTAGGCAGCATTATTTACAAACAGTTAAGCCTGAAAGTAGGCAATATTTTCATTTATACATATGTCTAAGACATGTAAAAATTTGTACTAAAAGAGTTATATAAAACTGAATTTATTTTGAGTGAACACATTAAATTTTTAAACCATCATTAAGTATCTGCAATGGCTAAAATATTATATTTACAAGCCTAAAAGATTGCTGTACTTACAGTTCGATTATTAGTTAATTTTTTGTTGTTTTGTCTTACCTGAAAAGAGATTAAAAAAAGAATATGATTAGAAATTGCACTGTTAGAGAATTATTCTAAAATGATTTTAACTATAATTTATAAAATATTTTCCCGCATCACACATGCTTGAACAAAAAAAGGATATTAACTCCAAACTTTCAATATTTTACGTTTATCTACTGTAAGAATTTCAACATATTCCGATTACTTCTTCATTGCTAAAACCACATTTAAGACGGTTGGAAGTTAGTTCCAACTTATTTTATAAAAAGGGATTTTATCACTATATTTCGTTATTGAATCCTATTTATGTCATACATTTTTATATAATTATAATAATATTTATTTTTGAAAAGCCTAAATTTATTCCTCAAAATTTAGTTTTTAGTATTTTATTTTAGAAAATGAACAGATAAAATATATTGTTTAGGTGAAAATATATATAAAAATATATATAAAAATATATATAAAAATATATATAAAAATATATATAAAAATATATATATAAATATATATTAAAATATTTGTATATAAACCTGAACCTCAAATTCACTGTATCTATTTCAAACTGTTGCATACTTTAAGGATTTTTGAAAAATATTAGCACAATAAATGTGGTTTTAAACAAGATAAAATGTATATAGAAAGTAATTACAATTATTTTTCAACCTATTTTTTTAAACTAATATGTGTTGCATACCTTAGGGATGTTCGAAAACTTGGTTCAGCGATATATTTAGTTTTAGAAAATGTTTACTACACAGATAGAATTTTTTTACAAAGTTTGTAACTTCAGGCCAAACTCAAAAATTATTTTTTCTTCTATATGCCTTATAAGCGATCGAATGGAAGCTGACTATATCACCGAACAGAGTAATTAGTTTTATATATTAAAAAGTGGTGCATACTTTTGGGGTTTTAAATAAAACCTAGTTCTTTGTAAAATTTTTATGGGAAAATCATAAGAATCTTAAGTAAGAATTATTCATATTTTTTCTTTTATGCAAAATATGTTGCATACTTCTAGGATGACATATGGGATTGTACGTAAGATAGACATTATTAATATTAAACACAATAACCCTTATTGTGTTTAACGTATTCGTCATAAAATTCAACAATTTGCAATAGATTAAAGCTAAAAAGCAAAAGTTTACTTTGATCTATTACAATATGTCGATTTTAAAAGCGAAA